>VMDO01023617.1:0-31265 GCA_007922755.1 Pedetes capensis
TGTTGGTTCTTTTGGCAGTCCATGGTATATTCAATAGACGTCTCCAGCACCACAATTCAAAAGCATCAATTCTTTTTCTGTCTCTCTTGTTCAATGTCCAGCTTTCACAACCATATGATGCCACTGAAAATACCATGGCATGAGTCAGACCCACCTTCGTCTTCAATGTGACATCTTTGCTTTTCAATACTCTAAAGAGGTCTTTTGCCACAGCTTTTCCTAGAGCAATGCATCTTTGGATTTCTTGACTGCTGCTTCCACGGGTGTTGATTATAGAGCCAAGCAAAGTAAAATCTTGGACAACCTCAATCTTTTCTCCATTTAATGTGAAGTTGCGTGCTGACTTAGTCGTAAGGATTTTTGTTTTGTTCCAAAGGTTCTTGTTGCTGTTGGGTCATGTCTGACTCATAGCGACCCTCATAGGGTTTTCACTGGCTGATTGTTTGGGGATTGCCCCAGGAGTGAATCGCCACACCCTTGTCCCATTTTTGTGGTGCTAGAAATCAAACCTGGGACCTCAGAGACTGCACAGTGGCACTCTACCAAATAATTCCCCTTATACTTTCATGTCATGTTTTTAAAATCTAGATTCTACATATCACTCTTATTTACATTATTACACTAAACTTTCTACAAGTAGTTTGAGTTGGATATTATTTTTTTAACCAAACTATATTTACTGTTTACAGTACAAAAGGGCAACAAATAATGTACGAATTAGTGGCTAAACACAATAAAGCCAACAGCCCACTCGAGCCCCTACAGCAAATGAAAGGAAACAAGGACATAAGAACATTTTCCACAAGATTTTAAGCAAGCCACAGATGATGGATCATTGTCAGGTGACTATAAAAGGCAAAGATTGGCCATCGAGCAGCAGTGGATCCTTACAGAAGTTTAACAGGCAGAACCATGAACACTTTCATTGGTATACATCCCAAAATATCTCACAGAACTGAAGTCACCATACTAATGCATAACTTCAGTGCATATTTGGGAAGAGGCAGATCACAAATTCATGAGAACACAAAATCACTTTTCTGTGGGTTTCTTTTGCAACCACACTTTGAAATAGCTTAACACAACATAACTGCAAATTCAGTGATACCTAATCTTACCTTTTTATATTGTTGTTATTGTTAGGTGCCATCGAGTCGGTATCCAACTCATAGCGACCCTGTGTGCAACAGGTGAAACACTATTCTAGGTGCTTCTCTGCTGTTCATAGGGTTTTCAATGGCAGATTGATTTTGAGGAGTGGGTTGCTGGGTCCATCTCCCAAACCTTTTTATATAGAGATCATAATTATTCATCAGAAGCAAATACTATAAGAAAGCTGAAGCCACAATGCAATTACCAAATAAGAAACATGGTAATTACTTTTTTCTGTGTTACAAAATTGGGACAAGGACCTGGAATCCCACTCTTAAAAATCAATCAACCATCGAAACCCCTATGAATAGCAGAGAAACACTAACTGTACTGTTTTGCCTGCTGTACGCAGGGCCGTTATAAGTTGGACACTGACTTGATGGCACCTAACAACAACAATGTTACAAAAAGGGAGAAAACTGGGTTTTGTTGTGCCCATGGTTGCCCTCTCCGTCTCTTGGGTACTGAGTACAGGGGTGGTATCTGGGCCTCAGCCCCAGGGATGCACTCAGGAGCAGGAACACTTGGGCCATCTTACTGAAGGACTTGTTGTTTGTTTTTTAACTTTGTAAAAAGCACCTGTATTTTCCCTTCAACTTTAACTGGTATTTTCCTTTCAACCGTATATTTGACAAGGCTTAAATCTGCAATATTTAGCATTGTAACATCTTGTGCCTATCTATAAATAGTAAGTGGAATCCTGCACCCCACACTTGTCCTACAGGCTCACCCAGTGGGTGAACGTGAGCTTTTTACAAGCTCAAGACAAGCAGTGTGGAGGGAGATTGCAGCCCCTGGGGGTAGCATCTGGCCACACACTGAGAGCCAACATCCCACCCCAAGTTTCAGGAGAAGAATGTTTGGGGGATGAGTTTTTGTTGTTGTTAGGTGCTGTCAAGTCACTGTCGACTCACAATGATCCTGTGTACAACAGGTGAAACACTATTGTCAGTGCTTCTCTGCTGTTCATAGGATTTTCAATGACTGATTGGTTTTTGGGAGCAGGTTGCCAGGTCCTTCTCCAAAGTCTACAGAACCTGCTTTTCCCAGGCTGTCTCCCATCCAAGTACTAACCAGGCCCAACCCTGCTTAGCTTCTGAGACTGACAGGATCAGATGCCACAGGGCTATGGCTGCAGGCTGGGGGACGAAGGGGATGAGGGGGAACAAAAATGAAAACAGAAACCCCAAACCTCACAATTCGTTTCACACACACACAAAAAATACCCAAATCTGATTGACCCAATCTAAGCCTTAGGACTCATCCGTGTAGACACAGCTCTGAGTTGCACCGGCAGTGCTCAGAAAGAAGAACTTGTCCGTGATGATCCTCGTCTTCCCCAGATTCTTCTGTCATTGGGATGGTTGCGCGTGCACCATCCCAACAGCAAATGCAGGGACGGCGGTCGATGTAGGCTCGGTCCCTCCCGAAGGCTGTGCCTCCTGCCTGCTGCTGGGACCTATCCTCAGCGCTGTCAGCGGTGCCCTGTCCTCCATCTCCCGCTCAGCTGGAGTGTCCGTTTCATCAATTGGCTGCCCATCAAGCCTGCACGTGATCTGTCACACTGACGAACCCTGCCCCTCGCCATGGGCCATCAGCTCGCTCAGCGGCTGTGCCTCCAGGTCCCCAGCTGCACCGCTGGCCCGTCCTGCCCCTCCGCCTTCAGGTTGACGTGGTCATTCTGGGGCTCCACTCCCTCCTTGGACTTCTCCTCGGACACGGCTGTGCCATGGCGGCAGGAAGAAGGACAGGGGCAGGCAGGTCAGAGGGAGGGAGTCACGCCCTCCACCCAGCAGCTCTCCCGCCACTTGTATTTCCATTTCAATCTTAGGCTTAGCAAGGGTAAGTTACTCTGAACTTGTAGTGAGAAAAGTGTAGATACAGTATAACACACACACACACACACACACACACACATACGACAGAGGTCTTCTGGCTTTAAAACTTATCCTCTCGGATCTTAGAGCCTGCAGCTGTAGCCCTGTGGCATCCGATCCCGCCAGATCTCGGAAGCTAAGCAAGGTCGGGCCTGGTTAGTACCTGAATGGGAGACCGCCTGGGAAACCAGAAGCTGTAGGCTTGGGAGAAGGACCTGGCAACCCCCTCCCAAAAATCAATCTGCCATTGAAAACCCTATGAACAGCAGAGAAGCACTGACAATAGTATTTCGCCTGTTGTACAGAGGGTCGCTATGAGTCGGATACCGACTCCACGGCACCTAACAACATCTCGGATCTTAGAAAATTCTGTATTTAAACTTATATACTAATAGTCCTTGCTGAATGGAGGAGACGTAAAAGCTTTACAATGAAAGTGAATAAAGAAGAAAGAAATATACTTCCTACAGTGAATAAGGTTTTTCCAGTGCAGAAAGTGCTACTCAAAATCCATTCACATTTTGCAAGAGTATCTATTATCTGGATCTGAGAATCAATCTAAAATGCCTGATTTAAGTTTTTTTTTTTTCTTCTTCTTCTTTTTTAAAATACACCTGGTCCACAGTGGGACAATAGAATGGAACGTTGATTAGATATGCAATAGGCAGAGATTACAGATAGAGAGTTGAGATGATTTGTAGACAACGGATACAGGTTAAACAGTTAAAAAGGAGTAAGCAATGAGAGTTGGGACTGATGCAGGTGAAATAACAGTAAGGATATTCTTCATAAGAAGAACTAAAATAAAATGCTTTGATGACAAATCAAATGTAGGGCACAAAAGTAAGAGAGCCAGAGGTATGGATTTATTGAATTCTAAATACTGTATACCTACAGCAGTACCCCTGTGGTATCCAATACCATCAGATCTTGGAAGCTAAGCAGGGTCAGGCCTGGTTAGTACTTGGATGGGAGACCATCTGGGAACACCAGGTGCTGTAGGCTTGGGAGAAGGACCTAGCGGCCCACTCCCCAAAAAAACAATCAGCTACTGAAAACCCTATGAATAGAGGAGAAGCACGGACAATAGTGTTTCATCTATCGTACTTAGCGTCCCTATGAGTCAGACACGGACTTGACAGCACCTAACAATAACAACAACAAACACCATATGTGCATAAAATTTAATCCTCACTAGAATCTTGGAATGTCTGATACATTCATACACATTATATTATTACACATTATTATATTCTCACTTTCTGAGGCATGAAGAGGCGAAGTTATTCCAAGTCATGCAAGGTTGAAGTCAAGCTCACACCGCCCAGCCTTTTCTGCAGTGCCATGTCTCAGGTTTCTGGTTTGTGTTACCTGATAAATGGGGCTAACACTCTTTAAATAAGGACATTGGAAAGTAATGATTTGCAGGAAGGTTGAGGATTGATCATTTCAGCTGGGGACACTCCGTGTTTGGTCTGTCCAGAATTGACCCAAGGGCAGATGATGATGGGTTAGTTAGAAATGTGGGCAATCCAGTCCCAAAACGACCCCCAAAAAGTCAGCCATTGAAAACCCCAGGAGGGGCGCTATGAGTTGGACGCACAACATATCTAAAAACAGGCATTATTTAAATAAAACCAAATATGTATTGAGCTGGGAGAAGGACCTGGCAACCCCCTCCCAAAAATCAGTCTGCCGTTGAAAACCCTATGAACAGCAGAGAAGCACTGACAATAGTGTTTCCCCTGTTGTACAGAGGGTCGCTATGAGTTGGATACCAACTCAACGGCACCTAACAACAGCAACAATGTATTGAGCACATCTTAAAAGTACAGGTGGGGCAAAAAACTAAAAATGATGGTGATGGTATAATCCAGCCTTTTAGCAGTCTCTGTAGAGTTACAGAAAACATGGATCAATGAGGAAGTTAACTTGATCGGGCAAGTCCTACTCTTAGTGACCCTATGTACAGAATGAAAGATTACCTAACACCTTGCCATGCCTGCCACTATGGTCAGTGCTTCTCTGCTATGCATAGTGTTTTCAGTGCTGCTTGTCTGGTGGTGTGTATTGCTGAAGGATTGTGGGTCTTGGTCTGAGTTCTTCTCTTACTTCAGCCAATTTCATTGTAATTTATTTGCACTTCTTTTAATAATCTATCCTCAATTCTATTTAGAAACGAAACATGGAGCTTTGAGAACATAATTGACATAAAACTTGAATGTCATAAGCTGTAGCCCAATTTAGAGGCTGGAGGTATTTTTAGATGACCTTAAGGTTAAATTTATTTCTAGGTGGGGGAACAAGGCAAGAGCTTTCCCTTTCCATAGTTGTCACTGACTTTGACAACACTATGAACAAGTTCCTACATTTCCTGGGGTCTCAGTTTTTCCTTGTACCAAATGGGCCCTATGGTACCACCCCCACGAGGTTTTTGCAATAGCGTTTTAAGTAGGAGGTATTTCGCATTATAATTTTGATATTTTTGATGCAAATAGATAAATTTTATATCATAACTCCTACTGACTCAGTATATTTTAAAACTCAAGCTTATCTCTGAATTCTGTTTGCAGGCAAATCACATTTTCTTTGTCATTTTTCAATCTGATGCCTCTGCCTTCATAAATCATACATAAAGTTGATAAAAGCAAAGAGCACCCGGCCTCAGGAAAAGCTACCGTGTTGGCAGCCATTTATAATTTGACAATTTATGAGAACAAATGTCTCCATTATATAAATAATTCACTTGCATTTCATTTGCTTACACAACCATTATTTCTATGAGTTTGTCAAAAACAGAATGGTGACTGATTTATCTTCTTAGCTGGCAGGATGAGTAAATGTGAGTATAATGTCTTCCTATAGTCCTGCTTGCCAGGAAAGTATTACTAATCTTTTATTGCATAAAGATACCTGAATTTTAGCCAAAGGCCATTGATCCACAGAGACATAAAAAGCCCTGTGACTAATTCAGCCTTGAGCTTTCTCTAATTCAGCCTTGAGCTTTCTCTGTGTACTCCAGTGATCTTTCGGCTGGTTCCACTTGAGCCACTGTCTTTGAATGGAAAAGTGAGCAGAGCTTAGATGTTCAGCAGGCCTTCATCCTCTCTCTCCAGCATGAGAGTACCTGCCACAGACATGCCTTAGGGCATTTTGTCAGCTGGTGCGGATACAGAAAGAGCCCTCTGTGGACTCAGGATCAGAGAACTTAAGTTCCGACCATCACTTCCCAGTGGGTGATCTTGAGCTAACCGCTCACACAGCACTCTGAAAGTCATGTGTGAAAGGAGGAGGAGAGATGGGTCGAGTCATTTATGAGACCACTTATAAATCCTCTTGAAATCACTGTCTTCTCTAAATGATAAAAATCACATCATTTATAAAGAAGTCTGGCCTGTGTGCTTGAATGTTTTTTTTTTCCAACTCGGCTTAAGACTGAAAAATGTATTTCTCAGAATCCCCGTCTCTGTGGAAGGGGTTCTGACCACATTGGGTTCGAATTTATGGTCACAACAAATTACGTGAATCAAATTAGATAATAATCACAGTTTAAGTGGTTAGAGAAGAGTTTGTTCCATAAAAGGAATGTGTATACAACGTGGAAGACAGAAATGAATCCAGCAACATTGCTTCTGGGAGGAAGTTAGTGGCCAGTCACCAGAGGCGTCCAGTGAACTCCAGCTTGGCTTCACTTTCCTCTCGCTCCAATCCATCTTGTCTTCCTCACTGCTGCTGCTGTTGACCAACAGTAACCCCAAGCCCACCAGTAGCTCTTGACTACGGGTGCCCCGAGGCCCTATTTATACCTAGGCACCAGCTTCCTTAGAACAGACAGTTACCAATTCTCTCTTCATAGCCACTTAAATGTCCAAGAGGTACTTGCTTCTAGAATCTTCCTGAAAGCTCTAACTTGTTCACACCTACCAGTGTTTCAGGCCAACATAGTGACTTCTTCTTGTTGTTAGGTGCCCTCGAGTCAGGTCTGACCCTTAGCTACCCTATGTACAGAATGAAGTATTACCTGACACTGTGCCATGCCCGGCACTATTGTCAGTGTTTCTCTGCCATTCATAGGGTTTTCAGTGGCTGAGTGTGTTTTAGGAGCGGGCTGCCAGGTCCTTCTCCCAAGCCTACAGTACACAACATTCTCAGGTGGTCTCCCATTCAAGGACTAACGTGGCCCGACCCTGCTGAGCTTCCAAGATCTGGTGCAGCTGTAGACAACACAGTGACTATTTCTCTGATAGCCTCACTTCCCTTTCTAGATTTCACATTCTTTACCCCCTTTCATATTCATATAAGTTTTAATTCCCATCATGGATACCCAGTTCCTGTATTTTTTTTTTTTTCAGTACTGGGGGATTAAACCCAGAGCCTCACATATGCTAGGCAAATGTTCTTTCACTGAGCAGCACCCCCAGGCCCTTTTTAAAAACCTTTCTTTAATCCTTCCAGTCTCTCTCCAAAACAAACTCCCCATTCAAATAGAACATCAGTTTCATTGAACGGCTCACCGCAAGCTCTATTTTTCCTCTATAAAGGTCGGCGCTTTTTGTACAGCGTGAATGCATGCAGAGTTGAAAAACAGATCAAATTCACCTACGGAGCCACATAAATATTTTAAGAGTGTGTTTTATAAACTGTAAACTTTATGCTAGGCTCTGGCTCCAGTGCAGGTGAAGTCTGTATATCACTGAGTCCCATCACTCACGGCTGTTGTTCAGCAACCTGCTTCTGTGCTTGTGCCGTACACAACCCAGCAGATTGGATTCACAGCTCTCCTGGGTCCCCTCTCCCCTTCAGGAGAAATACTGGATGAACCAGAAGCAAATCTCTCCCATTCTGACTTATGTGTGTGAAAGAAAAATCTAGGATTTACCAGCAGCACAATAGACGACAAGCAGGGAACCGAATTGCTCTGTACAGGGAGAGCACTAAAGAGTTTATCATCCTTTCAGGGCCGAGAGGTTTGGGATGGCGTACGTAGACCTGTACAGCTGTCGCCAGATTCTTTGCATTTTAAGGAGCACTGTAACAGCACCATCAATTAGGAACTAATTAGAGGAAGAAGTAGCAGCTCTAAAATTTTGGCAGCCATCTCTCCTGCCCTGAATGCAATCAGAACCACTTCAGGTTCACCTGCGTGAAGATAGACTGGAGTGGGTGTCCATACCGGCTCTGTGAAAAGGGGAATCGGTTCTTGCCTTAAAGTTCAGTTATCATTTTTCCTACGCAGGCATTTTAGGAGTAGGATCTCTGTTTCCCTATGATAATCACTTAAACAACAATGCAGAGGATTGACAATATTTTCTAGCAAACAGTTTTATGCCATTGAGTATAATGTTAGCTGTGGGCTTTTCAAAGATGACCTTTATTGTATTGTGGTGGTGGTTGTTAGGTGCCATCTAGTTGTGTCCGACTCATAGCGACCCTCACAGGGTTTTCAATGCCTGATTGTTTCGGGATTGCCTTGGGAGTGGGTTGCCACATCCTTCTCCCATTTTTGCAGTGCTGGGAATCGAACCTGGGACTTCAGAGACTGCAGAGCGGCGCTCTACCAACTGAGCTATATCTCAGCCCCCTTCTGTGACATACTATCTCCTCTTTCATTTCTGATCACTTGTTTAGGTCTTCCCCAGTTTTCTTAGTCTAGTTGAGACTAAATAATTTTATTGTCAATTTGTTGTTATTAGGTGTGGTTGAGTCAGTGTCCTACTCATAACGACCTACGTACAATAGGTGAAACAGTATTGTTAGTGCTTCTCTGCTATTCATAGGGTTTTCAATGGCCGACTGTTTTGGGGGGATTGCCTCAAGAGTATTGCCATGTCCTTCTCCCATTTTTGTGGTTCTGGGATCGAGCCTGGGTCCTCAGAGAGTGCAGAGCATCACTCTACCCACTAAGCCAAACCAGCACTGTTTTCTGTATGTCTCATCATTATTTTGTTGTTCTTTTCCTGTTTTTCTTTGTGTTTCATTGATTTTTGAGGGGTGACATATTTGATTTTTCTCTCATTTTCTTTTAATATATCTTCTATCAGTATTTTCCTTGTGGCTACCATGGAGATTAATAAAGTGTCTTACAGCCATAGAGATCTATTTTGAATGGATAAGAACTCCAATTACATAGGAAAATTCTGCTCCTTTCCCTCTCCTCTTTGTGCCAACATTATGTTATTGCAGTTAAAATTATGTTTTTATATTGTATATCAATATAGGAAACACATCTCTATAGTTATTTTTTCTGTTTTTTAAAAATCTGTATTACAATTTAAAATATTTTATAGAGTGTAGGGAATTATCTGGACACCCCCCGGTGGACAAGGAGTGTACCTGGGTTGAGGCTTACTTGGTCCAGGCTGAGGTCTGAGACCTCCCCAGATCCTGCCCTGTTCCTGCTCCTCCCACCTCTGGTCACCCTTAACCCAGGAACCTGGACTGAGACCTATTTGACTCACTAAGAACCAATATGGCTACCCAAGTCCCAGTTCACCTTTTACCTACTCTTTCATGCTTCACTTACTTTACTCCTACCCCTCCCATCAAGTGATCCAAGATGGCCCCCAAACAGCCCAGCTCTGGTATGGCCTCCTTCAATCTGATTAGCCACCTGGAGCCACCCGATTGGTTAAAAATGAAGCTCAGTGATTGGCCTGGCTCTTGCCTAACCCCCCTATCGAAATATTTCTTTTTCACATCCCTAGTTACATAACCACCACACCTGGCATGAGCTGCTCCCTGATTGGCTATTTCTGGGTCCACAACCCCTTCATAGAAGGTATGTAAACCACCAACAAAGCTACTAGCTTCCATTTTGTCCCTTATGGGGTTCTTGATCCTCCCTGTTCATCTGCTTTCTGAGCCCTTTCAAACCTGACCCCCACACCCTATTCCTGAGACCTGCAACCTCCAAAACCACCAGTGAAGATGTCTGAGGACTACAAACAAGACTCCCTGTCAAGCCCAGGGCCTCCAAAGCAGCAAAGGCTCCAAGCAAGATACGAAGAGCTCTCCACTTTTCTTCCCCTGCCTGGAAGAGGAGGAGAGAAGAGAAGGTGAAATGCAAGAGGCAACAGGAGACACATAGTGGGATGCTTTCATTGAGTGTCATTGTGCTGCACCCCCTTTTGTTCACCTTGGTGGATGCAGCTTAAAAAATTCTGTTCCTGTTTGTGAGAAGCCTCCCAAAGTTCTCCTTTGGTGCCACCAGCTCTTACCTATTTCCAAGGGTCGCCGAGTACCTGTATTGAGGCAAGCTCCATTACCTGGGATTTAGCTCAGTTGGTAGGGTTCTGCGCTGCAGTCTCTGAGGTCCCAAGTTCAATTCCCAGCACCGCAAAAATGGGAGAAGGGCCTGGCAATCCACTCCCAATGTAATCCCGAAACAGTCAGCCATTGAAAACCCTATGAGGGTCGCTATGAGTCAGGCATGACTCGACGGCACCTAACAACAACAACAACAACAACCATTACCTCACTGGGCTGGAGTGAACCCCAACACCTGGTGCCCAATGTGCGGCTACTTGCCCACAATTTAGGGGCTCCTGAGTCCCCCCAACTGGCCATTGAGGGGTCCCCGAGTCCTCTAAGTTGAGTCCTGAGATCTGGACAATGTTCAGGGACATTCATTGGACGGGAGTACATTGGGCCCATCTGCTACATCCCAGATTGGGTAAGGAGCCACTCTCTCTTTGAGGCAACAACTGTCCATGTGTGTTTTGTTTTAGTATGAACTCATCCTTGTTTGTCCACTAAGTGCAAGGTTGTGTAGGGGAAACTAACACTTGTTTCTCTCTATCAGTAGGATAACCTCCTTGGCTGGGTTTGTTGTCTGAGTTTGTCTGCTAGGAAAGGAGTTAGGGCCTTTTCCCATTCCCATTTTCCATCCCTAGGTTGGGATCCCTAAGTCTGGTACCCCACCTACACTGGCCACATAGGGGAATAGCCTACCCATAATTTCTCTACCCATCCACAACTAAGATTTAGTACCTGTGTGTTTGACCCATCCTTTCACACAAGTTTAAAGTTAGCTTAGCACCTCGGGTGACGACTCCTGGGGTGGTTAAAGTAATTCTTCTATCTGATAGTGCAGTAAGACCTCATCAGATGGCCGGGTACATGTTGACATTAAGAGGTCTCCTTGGTCAAGACCGTCAATGGGGTTCTCTTCCTCACTCTCGAGTCCCGTGAGTCCCATTGTGTCAGGGCCTCCATTTGAAAGAACATGGCAGGATCTGGGGAGGGCTCAGATCTTGGCCTGGACTAAGCAAGCCTCAACCCAGGCACCCTCCCAGTCCACCCTAGGGGTGTCCAGATAATTCCCTACAATACAGTACCAGCACAATACCATAGGATTGCATATTGGTGTATGTTTCCCTTTTCCAGAGAGCTGTGCATGTGGTTGTATGGTGTCTTTTCATGTACACTTGAAGGACTCTCTTCAACATTTCTCTTATGGCAAGTCTAGTGTTGATGAATATCCTTAGCTTCTCTGTATCTGAGAAACTTTTAATTTCTCCTGCATTGAAGGACAATTTTTCCTTAATCTAGTATTTAATTTTTCCTCATGGTAATTTCAGCTCCTTCCAACTTAGGCAGACAGCTTTAGGGAGGAGGAAGCTCTTACCATGTACAACCATGGCCCTCATACGCTGACTAGAATCTGGGCCTATACCCAGCTACCTTCTCAAAGTTCGTCTCTAGAATGGATCTCAAAAACAGTGACTTAAATATTGACACAAGGCTGGGGTTTGGCTCAGTTGGTAGAGTGCTTCTCTGTGCTCTCTGAGGCCTTAGGTTCGATCCTCAGTGCCACAAAAATGGGAATAGGGCCTGGCAGCCCACTCCTGAAGCAATCCCAGAACAACCAGCCATTGAAAACCCTATAAATAGCAGAGAAGCACTGACATGGTGCCAGGCATGGCACAGTGTCAAGGAGTGTTTTGTTCTGTCATACGTAGAGTCCCTATGAGTGGGACCTGCCTCAATGACACCTGTTTGACTGACCCTGTTTGACCAACATCCTAGGTGGAAAAACTCAAGCACTTCTGTTTTGATTTCTGTTCAACAGACTAAAACTTGGACTGGTAGGAAAAGCGAAGGAATACACTTTGGGCTGTGAAATGTGAGGTGTGATCCAAAACTACAATGAATGTTTAAATTTTAAAAAATTCATTACAGTAAAAGACATTTTCATGCATCTCCCTCAAGATACTCTCTTTGGCTTCAAACACACTTACTCCATGGTCCTTGCCACTTTCTGGATCAGTTCTGGGAAGTCCTCTTTCATAAGTGTCTACAGACATGTTGTGGTGGCTGACTCAGTGTCCTGAATTGATCCAAAATGTTTACCTTTCATAGTCATTTTGACTTTGGGAAAGAGCCAGAAATCACATGGTCCCAGATCCAGTGAATTAGGTGGATGAGGACACACGTAATGTTTTGACAGAAGTGGCCATACCAGAAGCATTGTTCATGATTCGTGATTTATAACCACTTTAAAACACATTCTCTCTCACCTGTAACTAACACCTGACTGATTACACCAAACAAGTTGAAACTTGTCCCACACTGTTGTTAGGGTTCCACATGCCACTTACCATATCTAGGGTTTCTGCCTTTCCTTTGGATGGTGCTCAGCAGCAGCCTTCACTGTATCCTTCATAGCTCCTCTATTCCAAATGTATCTGTTGTTGTTGTTAGGTGCCATCAAGTTGAGTCGGACTCGTAGTGACCCTAGGTACAACAGATTGAAACATTTCCCGATTCTGTGCCAGGCACCTGATGTTATTTATGTTTAAGCCCATTGTTGTAGACACTGTGTCAATCCACCTGGTGGAGGGTTTTCCTTTTTTTCATTGGCCTGCCACTCTCCAAAACATGATGTCTTTCTCCAAGGATTGGTCTCTCCTGACTACATATCCAAAATATGTAAGATGCAGTCTGGCCATCCTTGCTTCCAAGGAGCACTCTGATTGCACTTCTTCTAGGACAGATCTATTGGTTCTTTTGGCAGTCCATGGTATATTCAGTAGACATCTCCAGCACCATAATTCAAAAGCATCAGTTCTTCTCCTGCCTCCCTGTTCAATGTCCAGCTTTCACAACCATATGATGAGATTGAAAATATCATGGCATGAGTCAAGTAACATTAAAACTAGGGATTGATAACAGCTCTTAATCCAATGTTTAATGGGAGCTTTCACTATAATCTTATGGAAAAATTAATTAAGACATTCGTGTCTGTCACTTTTCCCCACCATTTGTTACTTGGAGACTTAGCCATTCTAGTCCCAGGGGCAAGATGTTGGCTGGAATGTCCTGCACCTGCAGTGGAATGTGGGAAGTGTCTTTCATCTCTATCCAGCATGTGGAATGATCAGTCTGGCCGGAGTGTACAGTGAACACTAGGAATGTTGCCCACTTATTTAGTTCACTGGGACTGGAGGGCCAACTCTGCTGGTTTACACTGTCCTCTCCAGCTTCCCTCCAGGACTATCTCTGAGCTCAAACATAATCACATGAGATCTTATCTCCCTTGCCTCCTTTTTCTGCCAGTTCCTCCCGGTGCCCTTAGTCTAGACCACACTTTGATATCTCTTGCATTAATACAGATAAGAACCTTTTGCTTAAGACCTGACATTCAACCTCATTGCAAGAAACACCACACACACAATGCCTCGCCCTGGTAAAGCATGAATTACTGTCAGGTTAGTTATCATATCTCTTCTGTGGCTACTTTGGCTTCTGGCCCCTCCATGGACTCTACCCTTAAGTTTAAGAAACAGATCCCAACATTTTGTATCATTTTGTATAGAAATCACAATGTAAAAGCAGAGCAACAGTGGGAATTATATTCCATTACTAAGACCCTAGGGTCCCAGTGTGAGTGCACCTTGCATTGATAGTAATAAATCTAAGTAATCCTAAAGGAATTAAATTTTCCTGATTTCAGGGAAGAAGGCAAATTTTATTTCCTGTAGTTGGCCCCCTAAATTTATGCAAAAGCAAGATCTTTAAAGCCAGGGAATGTGGCCAAAGAAAGTCTTTTCCATTTTGACCTGCATCCTGCCCTCCAAGGCCAAGGCTGCTTTCTCCCCAGGGGCCAATTAGAACCCCAGTGTTAGCACCAAGGAATCTCTCTCCTTCCCTGTCCCAGCAATAAACTTCCCATCACGAAAAATGGTGCCATTTTCTTTTATAGTGTGTTGGGGGTTGGTCACTGAATCCATCTGGTTGGAATAAAACCAGAGGGGGAAAAAAAGGAAAGGATGAAAAAAGAAGTTTTCTCTTTTTAAAATTTTTTTCCCTTCTTGTCAAGTGAAGAATTTTTAGCCAGTTTGATCCCCATGGTTTGCAAGCTGTGTTGAATGGATACCAGTCTTTCAGCTCAGTCTTCTGGGTGCGCGCTCTGGCGAGTGAAAGAGCTCAAGAGACAGTTGGTTAGGAGCTGAGTGCAAGGAATGGGACAGGGTCTCCCACAGATTCCTGCTCCACTGGATGCTAGACATGAGTTCACCCAGAAGCAGCAAGGCATTTACAGGGTCCCCTCAAACAGTGCCTGCCCAGGGGGTTTGCAAGGGTCTCCCTCTCACCTAGCACTTCCTATGGTGCATATGGAAGGTTTTTGATTAAGTCGTTCCAGTTTGCCCCATGAAACATAACAGAGAGAGAGAGAGAGAGAGAAATATTTACCTCACAAACACTAGTTCTTAGCCCACATTTTTTCCTTTTATTATTCCTTTTGTTCCTGCTTCATTTATTTTTGCCACTAGATCTGTCTCCTGAAACTTTATTCCTGCTCCCACCAAACAGCCTCCTGTATCACATCAGGATCAAAGGAACAGTTACAGAAAGAGGGAAATCAGAAATAATGATGGGTGGCCCTGGAGGAACCCACAATCTCAAGTCTCCTGTGAACTTCCGCCCTCAGGTCTACAAACTCAGATTCCTCTTCTCTCCTGCATGTTCTGGGAGGACTTAATGAAATGCTTGCCTATCAGAGAGGGAATAGGGGAAGTTATTAGGCTCCATCACAGAACTGTGTTGGAGGGCTATCAGAGAGAAGGCAAGTTCTGAACTCTGGTGTTTCCGACAAAGCTGACTTGTCCGCTCTTTTTCTTCTGACAAATACATAGCCTAATAGGTCTCTCTGCCTAAGCACATAGTGTTCTGTGGTTCGGAATACATTTAACTTTTAGCAACTGTGAGCTTTGTACTTCAAGGAAAGGTAAAACGATTAAGTTGAGAGATGATGTTTCAAAAAATAACAATCACTGCTGCAAACGAGTGTTTCAGTTCTCTAAGTACGTGTGTGTGTGTGTGTGTGTGTTTTCTTTTAAAGATGTAGACTCTAGAATGGAAGTTCTCATTTTGCTTTTAAGTGTTCTTGATTGTATTCAGTGTTTGCTAAATGTGGTCCCAACTGCAAATGGCTGACCGTGGGTCAGTTACAAAGGCCCTCAGTATCTCTTAGCCCTCACCTGTCAAAGAGGCTGGTTAATGGAACCTATCTCCCTGGCTGTTAATGTGTTAAATTAGAACCTCTAGCAGGCACGGGTAAGCTCTTGTGACTACAGCATGGTAGAAACAGATGAGTTGAAAATCATTCCAGGAAATATTAACTTTCTACATCCTGAGCGCAAGTCAAACTGCTTCATATTGATTAGTTCACGTAATAATTTTATCAACTGTATGTATCATCAGTGTATTTTTTCAGATGAAGAAAATGACAAACAGAGAGGGTAACCAATCTGTACATGCTTCCACAGTTGGTAGATATCAGTGCTAGAGTTCAAACCCAGTAGACTGACCCGGCGAAGAGATTTTGCCTCCTGGCCAACCACCGAGCACTGCACTAGTTTACCTGCCTCCATCCTTGCCTCTTCCTTTCCTTTCCTTTCCTTTCCTTTCCTTTCCTTTCCTTTCCTTTTCTTTCTTTCTTTCTTTCTTTCTTTCTTTCTTTCTTTCTTTCCTTCCTTCTTCTCTTTCTTCTTTCTTTCTTATCTATCTTTTTCTTCTCTCTCTCTCTGTCTCTCTCTCTCTCAGCTACATTTTATGGCACAAACTGAAATGACATGATCCCAAACCTTCCATATGCATACATGTATATGCATACATATGTTTGTACATGCACATATATAGAGATAGACATAGCATGCATTTGTCATCTGGTGTGCCTTTCATCCTTTTGACCTTTTAGACTTTGATCCTTCAAATCTTGATTCAGCTGTTGCCTTCCCTATGCTGCTGCCTCTTTCCGAATCCGTGACTTGCTCCATTATTTCACTACGTGTGGCAGATTGTATTTTCTAGAGAGAGCTGGGACACTCTCTCCTCCTGTATGCTCTTGAGCATTTGAACATCCACATTGTCACTTCCCCATCAAGAAGTGGAAATTTTCCCCCAATCTCTTGAACCTGGTCAGTCCCTGTGACTTCCTTGACCAATGGGATACAGCAGAAATGATGCTGTAATGATCACAGGCACAGCCCTTAACTCCCTGCTATTTGCAGCTTTGAGCTGCCATATAAAAAGCCCAGGCTGTTCTAGTGGACAGAGATGCAGCCAGCAAGGCCCTGAGATGTCAGACATGTGAGTGAAGACATCATCTTTATATCCACACTGAGTATTCTGATAGCTGCCTGCATTAACCTGTTTTCCATTACTGTAATAAAATACTTGAGAGTGGGTAATTTATAAGCAAAAGAGGTCTATTTATCTCACAGTTTTGGAGGTGAAAATGCAGACAGCTTGGTGACAAGTCTGATGATTCCTGGACTATATGGCATGGCAGAGGATATCACAATAGTGGAAATGTTTGTGGGAAAAAGAGTCTACACGTGAGGAGACAGTAAGCCTCAGGAGAACTAATTCAGGGCCCCTACGATAACTACCATAATCCCTTCCAAGGGCAACTCCCACAATGGCCTCCCACTAGGCTCTGTATCTTAAAGGTCCCATTACATGTTAATATTGCCACAGTGGGGACCAGGCTTCCCATATGTGAACCTTGAGGGACAAGCCACACCCAAACCACAAATGCCCAATTCCAGCTGTTATTGACTGTGCACGAACAGAGTCTGGCAGGTAAGAATGGCCCAGCTGAGCCCGCTCACCTCATGAAACTATGAGATCATGACACACTGTTTAGACCACTGAGTTTTAAGGTTATTTTGTTATGCAGCAGTAGATAACAAGAGTACTATACTATGAGGGTCGCTATGAGTCGGATACCGACTCGACAGCACCTAACAACAACAACACTGTGTCTGATTGTAAGGATCTTTGTTATCCTGTGTGTTTTCTCCATTTACTGTATTCATTGTTTTGTGTTTGTCCCTTTCTCCATACTGAAGAGCTTTGAGCTTTAAGATTGAGACTTTGTTTTGTAGGTGTTTGTAATAGTAACACTTGCATTAATATAAGTTTTTATTTGTGTGTGGTACTGGAGATTGAACCCAGGGTCTCGAACTTGCATGCTTTGCAAGTGCTGTACCACTGAGCTGCACCCCCAGCCTAAATTTTTTTTCTTTTTGAGACAAGGTCTCGCTAAATTATGCAGACTGCCTCTGGTCTCAAACTTGTGATTGATTCTTCTGCCTCTGCCTCCTGAGTTGCTGGGATTACAGGCATGCACCATCATGCCCAGATCAAATATGAGCTCTTAATAAATATTTTTCGTACCAAAATAAATGTATAGCATGGATTCGTTTGACTGTATCTTAAATTTTGTGAGAATATAAAAAGGGAAATGAGATCATTTTTAAGAAAACAAAACAAAAAGATTATTTCTGCTACAATATAGACTTTTTTTGGAGTATTCTATTCTCTTCCCTTAACTTTCCACTCATGCCTAAGGGTAGATACAGTCAGATTCTTGTATGAAGATGAATCCAAGAGCAGCAAAATTTCTGAAGGGAGCAAAGATTGCCTTCAGCATTGAAAAAGACATGGAGAGCCTCACTCAAATCAGTTATTGTCCCTTGCCTCCAGGGAAGGGACAGAAATTCACTCAAAGGGAGAGATACAGTGGCAAAGAAGGATGTTAGTCCTGAATTCTGTGCACTCTTGCCATGCTTCACTTATTTTTATATGCATCTTTTATTTTTAATTTTAAGTTGCTATAGATTTTCAAAGCAAAAATAGAAGAAACAGAAGATTGAAATAATCAAAGATTGACTTTATACCCCATCATAATATAGAGGAGTATAGTATAGTATAGTATAGAGGAGGGAAATCTTTCCTCCTATGCTCTCAGATGGGAGAAGGACCTGGCAGCCCACTCCCAAAAATCAATACACCATTAAAAACCCTATGAACAGCAGAGAAGCACTGACAATAGTGTTTCCCCTGTTGTATGTAGAGTTGCTATGAGTTGGATACCAAGTCGACAGCACCTAACAACAACAACAACAACAGCAACATGCTCTCAGAGGTCAATAATTAAATCTATGACATAAAATGCCAGTAGGCAAGTTAACAGAAGAAAAGCAAGGATATCACATGAAAGAAAAATGAATACCCAAAACTCTCATTGAACACTGACAGAGTTAATCTGGTCCCAGATAAACCATCCTGGATTGAGAACCACCATGGCTGTCCAATGTCTACCTACCAGTTTTTATGTCCTCTATCTCTAGCTCAAATTTTTCAGGAGTAGGTCCTCAGATAACTTTAAATCAGAAAAGAAAAATTCCACCCCAAAATCTTCTGCCCTGATAATACAAATCTTTCTGCTATCATTGATGCAAACACCAATTGCAACCTTCTACATTGGCTCACGTTTGATACCTCTCTTCTCTTTTTGGGAGTTCTTAGCCTACCTGTAGTTTGTTGTTGTTGTTGTTAGGTGCCGTCGAGCTGGTATCCAACTCATAGTGACCCTCATAGAGTTTTCAATGGCTGACTGTTTCGGGATTGCCTTGGGAGGGGATTGCCAGGTCCTTCTCCCATTTTTGCAGTGCTGGGAATCAAACTCGGGACCTCAGAGACTGCAGAGCAGCACTCTACCAACTGAGCTAAATCCCAGCCCTCCTGTAGTTTGTACTCAGGTCAAATTATGACCTTTCCTTGTCATATGCTTGTCCCAATTCGTTAAGCATCCCAGGAAACACAGTTTGACAAAGATTTATGGTAGAATCCACTAGCTTTCATTGAATAATATAGAACTTTATATTTAGATACAATAATAATTTGTTTCATGTGTAGATCTCAACTGTTCAAGTCCTAGGTTTCTATTTAGATCTTTTGGTGGTCTTAAAAACCATAATGGCAAGTATTGTGGAAAACATGTAGAAGATTTCATTGGGTTGGTTTGATTAAATGAAAGAATGACTTTGATAGTTACATTTCCAGGATAGGACTCCCTGTATGGCGGATAGCTGCAGGGTTAGGTGAGGACAAACAGGTTTTGTAGAGGAAAATAACATCACAAATACAAATTGTACTATGTAGGCATCCAACCCAGTATTTTCTACTACTGTTTTAAGGATGGCTAGGATAATACACACATTCATGGCATTCGAAGTATCCCAGATTTATGCGTGTGTGCATTTCCTCTGCCTTATTCAAAGAACATTGAATGTAAATAAACCAGACAGTCTTTGAGATGCCCACATGTAGATCAGCCATTGTTTTAGATGTGAGTCATGTGCAGTTGGTACAAAATAGAGCATCGTATGTCAAAGCATATGCCTGCTGCCGAAGCCAAATGCAGATAACATATGCTTGGAAGTAAAATATTTGTAACTCTTATTGCTTATCAAAAATTAATGAGAGCAACTGTGTATGTTTATACTATTTGGGGTTTATAAACAGATCAGTGGGGTTAATTGTAGAAACTGCTTTTGCGAAACTGTAAGTGTGACTTTTTCAAGCTGTGGTATTTTCTTTCTCCATCTTGACTCTGAAGCACACGCATTCACATCTCCCTGCAAATGCAGGTACACCAGCACAAGCTTGGTATGGGGGTGGGTACCACATGCCCGATTAATAGATTCAGCAGTTCAGATTTCCTTTTCCCCCACAGCTTAGGAAATTATCCCTTAGAGGTTTACTTCTGGAAATATTGACGTTTCCACTGGGGGAAAATGTGAGTGTAAAATGTAAACAGAAACCACAGAAAATGCATTATATGTGTATTTGCATAAAGCTTCCTTTTTTATAAAGTCATTCACTTACATGATCTTGTGGGATTTTTCAAGTAATATGGTGACAGATATTTCAACCTTTATTTTATGGGGAAAGGAATTTAGGGTCTGCTAGGTAAATCACTCTCGTTTTGATTAATTTACTCATTCATTTTAGCGGTATTGTGGGTTTGAACTCAGGGCCTCACACATGCTTTGCAGGTGTTCTACCACTGAGCTGCACCTCCAGCCCATTTTTTGCCTTTTATTTTAAGATGGGGTCTCACTGAGTTATACAGGCTGCCTCTGGCCTTGAACTCAGAATCTTTCTGCCTCTGCCTCCTGAGTCTCAGAGATTATAGGTGTGTGCCACCACCCCTGGCTCTTAGAGTTGATTTAGATGAAGCCAGATACTAAGCCCTTAACTACTGTCTCCATCTCCAGAGTAGTTTGCACTACATGCAGCTATTTAGCATCGTTAGAGAGTGCTATAATATTAGGAGACTGCTTATGTTCAGATTAGATGCTTGATTGACAGTGAGAGCCAGTAGAGTTCTGTCCAATGTCATCACCATGAGACTTGCTATTTGTGGATTTCTGGAAAATGCTTGGGGTAAGGACGTTTGGTTGCATCATTAAGGCATGCAGTGATGCCTCTGCCCCTTAACAACTCAGCATCATAAGTAACCCCTTTTCCCTCAGAGATGATGGCAGTTCCCCTTTCTACACAAACTTATCAGGAACTCGAATGCCAAATATATATCCACAGTGTACTGTACAGCTGATAGGTGTTGTAGCTCCCCCTTAAACCTCTACATTTCATCATTATACTAGCTCCATAATATCAACCACAGTCCTTGTCAATCCCACGCACAGTGCCTTTGTTAGTTTTTATGTCACTGATATAAAAAAGAAAGGAAAGATATATCTGTAGCTCACTGCTTCAGAGGTTCAGTCCCTTGTGGTAGGGAGGGTGTGGTAGAGCAGAGAGGCTCACATTATAGTGGCCAGGAAGGAGAGAGAGAGAGCATGATGCATGCACAGTAGACTTTCTCTTTTTTCTTTTTGTATTCCGTAAGGTCCCTAACCTGTTGTCTTCCCCCTCAGTTAATCCTCTCTGGAAACACTCTCACAGACACAACCAGAGGTGTGCTTTACTTATCTCCTAGGTACTTCTCAATCCAGTCAAGTTGACAATAAAGATTAACTGTCCCACAACCTTAATTCAGCTCCCATGACCTCTCTCTGGAGTACTTTCTAATATCCTCTAATTGGCTTCTACCTTCAGTCTCTCCTTTCTCATGTATAACCTGAAAATCTGCTGTGATGGTTACTTTCTTAGTGCAAATCTGACATGTCAGCTACCAATCCTCAAGTGTTCGGAAGCATTTTCTGGGCACAGAAAATTATTTTGTTTAATTATGGAATTAGAGTAAGTAGCATTTTTTTCACATTTTACCGATGCTTGTTAGGGTGCAAGATCTCTTTATATAGCTATTGAATGTTTTAAGTCTTAATTTTTAAAAACCAGGCTCCTAGTAGATTATAGGACATAAAGAAAGAGTTGACACTTTGTTATTTATTCATAGCCTAGAACAGCACTGTCCAGGCCACAAATATAATTTGAAACTTTTTAGTAACTATGAATTATATAAAATGAATGTGTGTGTTCCTCAGAATTCCTATGTTAAAATCCTGGTCTCCAATATAATACTCCTAGGAAGTGGGCTTTTGTGAGGTTGTTAGGTCATGAAGGAAGACTCTATATGAATGAGATCTGAAACCTTACAAAAGAGACTTCAGAGAGCTCCCTCACCCCTTCCTCCACATGAGGATACAGCAAGAATACAGCTGTCTACGTATCAGGGGTGGACCCCACCAGATATTATATTTGCCTGTTTTGATCTTAGATTTCTCGGCCTCCAGTACCATGAGGAATGAGTTTCTGTCATTTATAAGCCACTCAGTTTATAGTACTTTGTTATGTTATTGTTGTTGTTATAGCAACCCGCATATACTAAGACTCTACATTAAATGAATGTGCAGATAAGTAGATTAATTTCAATACTATTTCACTGGCTATATTTACTAATATACAATAAACTAGCATATCTACTAATGCATAATATATGTTGTTTTTGTTGTTAGGTGCTGTCAAGTCGGTATCCGACTCATAGCGACCCTCATAGAGTTTTCAATGGCTGAGTGCTTCGGGATTGCCTTGGGAGTGGATTGCCAGGCCCTTCTCCCATTTTTGCGGTGCTGGGAATTGAACTTGGGGCCTCAGAGACTGCAGCACAGCGCTCTACCCACTGAGCTAAATCCCAGCCCAATGCATGATATATAAATCTACCATAATATGCTATTAACAACAACAACTGTATATGAATACTATATGTCTTATCCCTTGTATATCTGTCAGCTTGTCATGCTGTGGGGGCTTGCATGTTACTATGATGCTGAAAGCTGTGCCACCAATATTTCAGATACCAGCAGGGCCATCCACGGTGGATAGGTTTCAGCTGAGCTTCTAGATTAAGACAGACTAGGGAGAAGGACTTGAAGCCCACTCCCAAAACAATTAGCCATTGAAAACCCTATGAATAGCAGAGAAACACCATCAAATACAGTGCTGGAGAATAAGCCCCTAGGCTGGAAGGCATTCAAAAGATGACTGAGGAAGAGTTGCCTCCTCAAAATAGATTCGACCTTCATGATGGAAATGGAGTAGAGCCCCTGGGACCTCCATTTGCTGTTGTGGCATGACTCAAAATGAGAGAAACATAGTGGCTATAGCAATGGGCTCAAATAGAAAATGATCGTGTGCATGGCACCGCGTTGGGGAGTATTTTGTTCTGTTATACATAGGGTCACTATGAGTCAGACCTGACTTCACAGCATCTAACAGCGTCAGAATACATCTTATATATCTATTACATATCTGCCATATTTCCATTTCAACCTATAATCAATATAAACATTTTTGGGATAATTGTTTTCTTAACGGTTAAGTCTTTGGAATGAAGAAGATTTGTTTTACACCATATCCCAATTCAGATGGACCACAATTCCAGTCCTCAATAACTGCATGTGACTATTGGCTACCTTGTTTGACAGCCCACAGCTAGAACACCTTGTCTTCTTCTCTCCTCTCATTTGTGGCAAAACTCCTAGATATCTGTCTTTATAGAATTCATCACAATACAATCTCCTCAGTCCCTTAAGGTCTGACCTTTGCTCCACTTTTACACTGAAAGCTTTCTTTCCAAGGTCCCTGACAACTTCCTCCTCGTCACCTGAAATCCCAGTCCTCTCTCTTCAGCAGGAGTTCTGAATAGAGTGAAGGTCTGACAGGACCAGAAGAACCATGCCAGGTGTTTCAAATGAAGGGAGTTTAATCCAAGGAACCCATTTATAAAAACAGAAGCATTAAAATAACCTCAAATTTACTGGGATGCTGATTTTAAAAGTGGGAAAAGAATGGCATAAATTATTCAGGAAAAATACTCAGGGAAATATCATACAGAGTCTGACAAACCACATCTAGGACTTGGGAGTGTTTGAAGGGCAGAGAACGCAAGAACAGAAAGCACGTTAGCACAGGAAGTAATTCCAGGAAACTTCCTATCGCTAGGGTAGGAAGAGAAGGCAGTAGAAAGTTTGATCACAACTCAGGATCGTGCCTATAATGGATGCTCGTGGGAGATGAAGCTGCCACTGTTAAAACCATGGCTTGGGAATCTCTGGCACGAAGCAAGCCATTAGAAACATGGAAGAGTGAATGACATGATTGAAACTTCTGTACAGGGCGTTCCTGTGTTTCCAGGCAATGAGTGATTTTATACACCCCCCCGTGGGGTCTCCTGTCTTCAGTTATTTTCATTACATTGGTGATTCTGAAATCTCAACTTCTCCTGTTGTCCGTGAGCTTTGAATTCAAGCCAAGCTGCCCACTGGAGACCTTCACTTGGATATACCATATGGATATGAAATTCAAAATGCTAGAAATAGAAATCGCTTCCTCCTTCTTTAATAATTTAGGATATCCTTTCCTTCATCAGAAAGACATCCTTGACTCCTGATCCTCTAAACCTCAATGTACCACAATAAAAAACACTCTCCACCTTAAGTATCTGCTCTTGTCATCCATCCTAAAATGTAAACTGGTGGAGGAAGAAATTCTTAATTTTCTCCTCTAGCATAGTATTTGGTGCAGGTTGTTGTTAGGTGCCATTGAGTGGGGTCTGACTCACAGTGACCCTCATAGTTTTCAATGGCTGATTGTTCGGGATTGCTTTGGGAGTGGGTTGCCACATCTTTGTCCTATTTTTGTGGTGTGGGGGATCGAACCTGGTCCTCAGAAAGCATGGAACGGCATTCTACCAACTGAGCTAAACCCCAGCCCCACTTGGCACATATAGGTACTTAATAAATATATTTGAATAAATGGATGGATAAACTGTGGAATGGACACATGGCTAGATGGAGACATGGATGATTTGGCTAGCATCTTGCAATGATTTTGCTCTTTTCACCCAATATATTGCTTTAAACACAGAGTTGGTGTTGTTGTTAGGTGCTATTGAGTCGGTGTCCAACTCATAGTGACCCTATGTACAATAGGTGAAACACTAGCATCAGTGCTTCTCTGCTATTCATAGAGTTATCAATGGCAGATTGTTTTTGGGAGTGGGCTGCTGGGTCCTTCTCCCTCAACACAAAGTACTCATCTTATTTTGGTTCATCTTATCTTCTTGGCTATACCACATGAATTATAGAAGGGCATATCCATTTCAGGGGTTGGGGTTTAGCTCAGATGGTGGAGCGCTGCTCTGCACTCCCTGAGGACCCAGGTTCGATCTCTAGCACCAAAAAAATGGGAGAAGAACATGGCAATCCAGTCCTGAAGCAATCCCGAAACAACCAGCCAGTGAAAACCCCATGAGAGTCGCTAAGAGTCAGGCCCAACTTGACGGCACCTAACAACAACATATTCACTTCAAGCTACTTTCTCAGTATTCTTTTTCTGACTAATCAAGAGAGATGGTATAAAAGGGTCTGTACTGTGAGACAATTTGTGAATTTTTGGATTGCTGTGTCCAGGCTTCATTAAGATGACAAATGGCTGGGAGGACCCTGTATTCATGTTTGCAATTCCCACAGTACCCAGTGCCTAGTGTGTGCCCAGCTGTTTGGTGAAAGAAATAATAAGCGAGTGCATAATCAATGAAAGTTTGTGCTCCAAGAAGTAATGCTCAGATGTAAATTTTGCTCAAGAATCACTTCTTTAAAGGAGAGAAGATGAATACCAACCTGAGAAAGCAGGGCATTGGGCTTGGGAGTCATTGCAGTTGCTCTTTGAAAGCATGAGATCGCTGGGCTTATATAACTGCCCCGAAAAACCAATGAGTCTTTGCAAATGTTCGTGAACTCAGCAAACTATTAGGTTCTCACAGCATGGATGCTTAAACCAAACAATTAAATTGGAAAGAGAATGGATCTGTGAAAACATTCAGCTTCTAATACTTACTACATTTATATTACCTTGGTTTGGGACCATCATCAGCCACAATTAAGCACTCCTTAAGATTTCTTTCTTCCTAGAAACTGTAAATTGTGAAAATGGAAAGGTGCCTTGAAATCTGTCTATTCAGCCCACCTCCACGACTCTGAGACTTTACAAAATAGATAAATCCTCTGGAGTTCAGGAAGGCTAGGTGATTTCCCCAAATGACACAATTTTTATGACTTTTCTGAGAATCCTACTCAAATTTCCATGAAAAAAAAAGGAATAAACTACCATTCTTCCAGACCTTACTATGTATTTGAAAATGGCTAAGCATTGCAACTTGTGAGTCTTTTTCAAACAAATGTAATTATTCACACAAAGATTGACTTTAATATAAATTTCTACCAAAAAGTGTTAACATAGACCAGGTAGATCTTGACCACTGCGTTTTGTTAGAAGTGAAAAGGGTGAACTAGAAAGAGTGTGTTAGACAAACCGGTGAGGTATTTTGTCTCCTTGCACCCAGAACTCCAAATTATAGTGACATCTCATCATTCGATTTAGCATTTGCCCCGAGTGCCTACTGAGAAAAATACACACACACACACACACACACACACACACACACGCACCACACACACACACACACTCCACCTTGAAACCAGGCAATTGCTTTGGAAAACATCTGAAACAGTGTAAAAGAGATGACCTCGGATCATAAGTTTGCAGGCGTGGGGACTGAGAAGCGGTGCCCAATGAAGAGGTTTTATGAATTTTGGCTCTTCTTATTTCTCTCCTTTTTTTTGTTTTTCCTGTAAGTATATGGAATCTGCAGTTGACACACGCGGTACTCTACCAGATGCTAAAATGTAAGTCAGGCAGTCCCAAAGCTGCAGTGAAGGCAGGAATAAATGTGTTTATTAGCATCCCCTCTCACGGTCACACAAAATATTCACATGAAAACCCCACCTACTCTCTACCCACCCCTCCATCTGCATACTAGTTGGCAGAGGGAAAACTCAAACTGAGAACTCTTTGGAGACCTGTCTTTTCAGCTGGCTTTCTGAATGAATATGCTCACTGCTGTGCTGTGGCCTCAATGCTCATGGCTGCTCCAAATTCAAGGCTGAAACTTATTCCTCAACCTGATGGTGTCAAGCGATGAGGCCTTTCTGGAGGTATCGAGGTCATGAGGACCAACTAAGCATTTGTGAGTGAGTTTAGGGGCCTCCTCCAATTGGCTAATAGCCTGCAGCTGTACCACTGTGACATCCGATCCTGTCAGGTCTTGGAAGCTAAGCAGAGCCAGGCCTGGTTAGTACTTAGATGGGAGACCACCTGGGAACACCAGCTGCTGTAGGCTTGGGAGAAGGACCTGGAAACCCACTCCCAAAAATCAATCCCCCATTGAAAACACTATGAACAGGTGGCAGAGGCAGGAGGATCGCAAGTTCGAGACCAGGGGCAGTCTGTGTAACTTAGAGAGACCCTGTCTCAAAAAAAATTGTTAAAAAAAATGTGCTGGGGGTGCAGCTCAGTGGTCCAGCACTTGCAAAGCATGCTGCACAAGGCCCTAGGTTCAACCCCCATTACCTCAAAAAAGAAAAAACCACTACGAACAGCAGAGAAGTACTGACAATACTGTTTCACTTGTACATAGAGTCGCTATGAGTCAGACACTGGCTCAAAGGCACCTAACAACAACAATTGGCTAAAGGGAACTCCTTTGCCCCTTCCACCATGCGAGGGCACACCTGGAAGACGCCATCTATGAATGAAGAAACGAGCCCCAACCAGACATGTAGTCTGCTAGTGCCCTGCTCTTGGGCTCCTCAACCTCTGGAACTGTGAGAAATGAATCTCTGTTGCTTACAAGCCACCCAGTTCATGGCATCATGTTATAGCGGCCAGAACGTGTGGAGACGTGCTTGGAGGGACCTCCTGGTCCCTGGAAGAGCTGAGGGATGTTCTGCACTGTAGCCAGGCAACCACAGCGGAGCAGCACACCCCTCTGCCCTCCAAGGAAGGGGAATGCAGGAAACCAGCAGCCACAGCCTTCTGCAGCCTGCAGGCACGCGGAGCTCCACCCTAGTGCAAGCAAGAGGTTTTTAGTTCACCCACTCTAATTTTGAAGGATTGGAAGGAAATGCAAAGCATCTTCCCTTTGCCAGGAAAGCCGAGGGAGTCATGGAGGCTTACAACCATTCCAAAACAATAGAAATCTTAGGCAATTCCTACTGAGGACAAGGAGCGGGCTCGTTGTTGACAGAGGAGATTGTACATTTATATAAAATATTCAGATCTCAAGCACTCTTCATTTTCCACTATAAAGGAAAAGTTCATGGTTCAGATCTCTTGTATTAGCCAACATCTGAGTGAGTAATTATAGAGGATAATAACCAAAATGATAATGTGCTGTCCACTTGAGAGAGAGAATATCTTCCAGGGGGACAGGCCAGTGTGTCATATTTGGTCACATTGATTGAACAATTAGATATACCTTTGTATGTTCACAAAAGGCCTCCCAGGGGATTTCTGAGTGTTCAAAATATACAAATTCTTCTTTGCCAGGGAAAACTGGAGAAAACCAGCAATCACTTTAATGATAATCTGCACAGATGTCACTTGCTTTTTCGTAGGTCTGCATAGTTGATAAAGGTCTCCTGCCAAAATACTACAGGCCAGGCAGGCATTGAAGGCTGGTGAGCATAGAGCGTTCAGGTTGGAGCCCAGGGTACTTGGGGCAGATGAACAGGAATACAGAAAGAAAGTTATTCAGAGCTGGGCGCAGTGGCGCACACCTGTGTAATCCCAGTAGCTCGGGAGGCAGAGGCAGGAGGATCGCAAGCTTGGGACCAGAGGCAGTTTGCATAATTTAGCGAGACCCTGTCTCAAAAAGTAAAAAGATGGGCTGGGCATGCAGCTCAGTGGTCCAGCACTTGCAGAACATGCAAGCTTGAGGCCCTGGGTTCAACCCCCAGTACTAAGAAAAAAAGAAAGAAAGAAAAAAGGAAAGAAAAAAGAAAAAAAGAAAGAAGAAGGAAAGAAAGAAAGAAAGAAAGAACGAAACAAAGAAAGAAAGTTAGTTAATTATTCCTGACTTTGTGTTTGGCCTGAGGCTGAGCCGTCTCCCTGCACCTATGGGAATTGTACATCTTTTTCTTCCATCTAGTTCAAGACCCAACCGCACGGGGCGTGTGCACACATTTGAACACCCCAGAGGACCTTCTCTTCCAGTAGGACCTGTCCGTGTTGTGTTTTTAAAGATTAAGAGGTCCTAAAATCGCACGCAGCTGGCAGGGGAGTTAGGAGAACAGCTTCTGTGTGTGGTCAGGGCCGTCTCCTCTTCCCTGGGAGAAAAAAAAAAAAAAAAACAATTAGGCAAAGGAGTATGGGAAAAAGGAAAGGAAACACTGTCCTTCCTTCTGGGTTTTCATTGCCAAAAAGGGAATATGAGAATAATTTCAGCTGTCTGATGAACGGCGAGGTGTTCCAAGCAGGAAGCTGCACAGCTCCGAGAGAATTAATTTTATAATCGCCTGCCAATTTTTCCCTTCCCCGCCGCTCCCCCACGGAAATGCTTGGGCCTTAAGTCATATATTGGATGAAGATGATGAGTGCATGGGCTGCCGTTCAGACCTGGAGTTGTGGTCCTCTTCAGCTTTGGAAGACCGTCAAGGGCTAATTAGGCATGTGTCTCTTTCCGTCAAGTTTTGACAATCTGGAAATCTGGTGGCAGCACCAGAAGAGAGACCTGCTGGTGAGGGCTTTTTGGGCAGAAGAGACTGTTTTTGAGACTGAGAGCCTTACAAAAGAAGCATCTGGTATTCTTTGCCCCGTTGCTTGTTTTCTGAATCTCCTACGTGAGTGTTATTAAAACCAGGCCAACAATTATATCCACTGGGAGAATTTTTTAAAGAAAATCGTGTGTTCATGACCTCCTCTTTTGACTTTGTAAGAATGTCTCAGAGTGCGCATTAATAATCTGCATTTTTTAAAATGTCACAAAGGTATTTCCAATGGCTGTGTCTTACATCTACAAATTGGGATGGTTAAGGTTTTACCTGTAGGGGGACACTTACTCAAAAGTAGAGCCATGGGAGAAAAAGCATATTCCTCTGTTGCTGTGGGGACACCTGAGAGCAGGACTTAAAACCTTTGGAAAATTGGGTTCAAGTTCAGGTGCAGGTTCAATATGTTATAATGTAGAGGGTTTGGGTTTAAAATTTTAATCCTATCTGCCTGGCATAGAATTGAAGAGTGTTTCCTTCTGCTATACATCAAATTGCTATGAGTTGGACCCAACTCAATGGCACCTAACAGCAACAGCAGCAGCAGCAGCAGCAATCTGTAGACAGAGGAATAAATTTTTTTCAATTTTTTTCAATTTTTATGTATAATAAAGTAGCTAACCATACGAACATACGCACAAAATTAATGTTGTTGTTGTTAGGTGCCGTCGAGTCGAGTCTGACTCAGAGCGACCCTATGTACAGCAGATCAAAACACTTCCTGATTCTGTGCCAGGCAAACCATCTTATTTATGTTTAAGCCCATTGTTGCAGACACTGTGTCAATCCATCTGGTGGAGGGTTTTCCTCTTTTGCGTTGACCTGCCACTCTTCCAAACATGATGTCCTTCTCCAGGGATTGTTCTCTCCTGACTACATGTCCGAAATATGTAAGACGCAGTTTGGCCATCCTTGCTTCCAAGGAGCACTCTGGTTGTACTTCTTCTAGGACAGATTTGTTGGTTCTTTTGGCAGTCCATGGTATATTCAATAGACATCTCCAGCACCACAATTCAAAAGCATCAATTCTTTTTCTGTCTCTCTTGTTCAATGTCCAGCTTTCACAACCATATGATGCCACTGAAAATACCATGGCATGAGTCAGATTCACCTTCATCTTCAATGTGACATCTTTGCTTTTCAATACTCTAAAGAGATCTTTTGCCACAGCTTTTCCTAGAGCAATGTGTCTTTTGATTTCTTGACTGCTGCTTCCATGGGTGTTGATTATAGAGCCAAGCAAAGCAAAATCTTGGACAACCTCAATCTTTTCTCCATTTATTGTGAAGTTGCGTGCTGACCCAGGCGTAAGGATTTTGTTTTGTTGATGTTTAGTCGTAACCCATATTGAAGGCTATGCTCTTTGATCTTCATCAGTAAATGTTTTAAATCCTCTTCACTTTCAGCAAGCAGAGTGGTGTCATCTGCATAACGCAGGTTGTTAATGAGTCTTCCTCCAATCTTGATGCCGCGTTCTTCCTCATAAAGTCCAGCTTCTCGGATTATTTGCTCAGCATATAAATTGAAGAGATAGGGTGAAAGTATACAGCCCTGATGCATACCTTTCTCAACTTTAAACCACTCAGTGTTTCCTTGTTCTATTCGAATAACTGCCTCCTGGTTCATGTACAGATTTCTCATGAGCACAATTAGGTGTTCTGGTATTCCCATTTTCCGAAGTGTTATCCATAATTTGTTGTGATCCACACAATCAAATGCTTTTGCGTAGTCAATAAAACATAGATAGACATCTTTTTGATATTCTCTGCTTTCAGCTAATACCCACCTGACATCAGCAATGATGTCC
>VMDO01023618.1:0-31269 GCA_007922755.1 Pedetes capensis
ATGTGTTTATTGGCCATTCTTATTTCTTCTTTTGAGAACTGGCCATTCAGTTCCATTGCCCACTTATTTGTTGGGCTGTAATTTTGGTCTTTCATTTTTTAAGTTCCTCTTATATTCTAGAAATTAGTGTTCTGTCAGATGTGTAGGATGCAAATATTTTCTCCCATTCTGTGAGCTCTCCTTTTACTCTAATAATTGTTTCCTTTGCTGTAAAGAAGCTTTTTAGTTTTATGTAATCCTGTTTGTCAATTCTTGATTCAGTTTCCTGTGCAATTGGAGTCTTGTTAAGGAAATACTTGCCAATGCCTATGGGTTGGAGCATGTTCCCTATCTTTTCTTCCAGAGTTTTAAGGTTTCCAGTTTTATGTTGATGTCTCTGATCTGTTTTGAGTTGACTCTTATGCAGATTGAGAGAAAAAGGTGAACTTTCATTCTCCTGTAAATAGATATCCAGCTTTCCCACCACCATTTGTTTAAGAGGCTATCTTTTCTCCAGTGAACATCCTTAGTCCCTTTGTCAAAGATCAGTTGCCTGTAGTTGCATGAGTGTATCTCTGGATCTTCAATTCTGTTCCATTGATCTTCATGCCTATTCTTGTGTCAGTACTAAGCTGTTTTTGCCACTATGGTACTGTAGTATAGTTTGAAGTCAGATATTGTTCTATCTCCTGTGCTGTTTTTGTTGCTTCGGATTACTTTGGCTATACACAGTCTTTTGTGCTTCCTCAGCTCTATAGTCTGTAATTACCCTGGAGGTCACTAGTATATGAACATCAGTAGGGTACAACATTGCAGCAAGTGGCCACTGGGGATGCTACACTTTGGCATCCAGTGGAGATCCTGACAATTTATGAGTCAGAGGGACCAGAATTGGATCACCTCATGAAAGAGTAGAGGGATTTGGAGGTGACATGCCTTCTTTGAGAACTCAGCTGTAACTGACATCAAGGTCTGGAATAGCTCTTTGGCAACATCTAGAGAAAAGGCAGAAGTCATAAGGAACTGAGTGATTGTCACATAGTCTGAATTAATCAGTATGAGTTGATTGGTCTTTATTTCCTTTTTTCTATTTTCTTTTTCTTTTTTATGATTGTTGAATTGGTTAATCTCTTTGATCTTGTTTTAGTCTCCACCTCACACAACTTTATCGCTCCCTCTACTTTGGTAGACTTCAAAGCCTTCCACCAAGAACCTCACTAATAATAATTTCCAACCATTAGTTGGTTTAGGTTACCCTAGTCAATCTGCATCTCCCAAATTTACTGTCAATACCAAAATAGAACATCTCCCACCTTTGCATTTCCTAGAATCCCTGGGAATTTTACATAGCCATATATGCGTGTGTGTGTGTATATACATACACATACATATACACACACACACAATTAACATGCAAAAATCCATAGCTTTCCTTTATACCAATAGTGAACAGGAAGAGAAGGAAATCAAGACAATAATCCCATTCACAATAGCCCACCAAAAATTAAATATTTAGGAATTAATCTAACCAAAATCCTTAAAAACCTCTACAATGCAAACTTCCAAACATTAAACAGCAGAATATACTAGAAGATGGAAGGACCTCCCTTGCTCATGGATCACAAGAATTAATACTCTGAAAATGTCAGTACTACCAAAAGCAATTTATAGATTTAATGCAATCTTTATCACAGTTCCAATGACATACTTTGCATAAATAAAAAAAATAATTTACATCTATTTTGAAGGTAAATCTGCTGGATATAGTAGTCTTAGCTCATAGTTATTTGCTCTCAGGGCTTGATATATATCATCACATGCCTTAATGGCTTTTGAGATTACTGATAAAAGTGCTAATGTTATTTTGATTGGTTTACCTTGGTAAGTTAGTTGGCATTTTTCTCCTGGAGCCTTTAAAATTGTTTCTTTGATTTGTAGTTTCAGCATGTCAGTTATAATTTGACATGGAGAGGATCTTCTCTTATCATATTTGTTTGGGGTTCTAGATGCTTTGATTTTGGGGTGTTTATTTCTTTCCTTAGCTTTGTAGGAGCTTTTTGCAATTATTTCTTTGAATAGATTTTCTATGCCATTAGCTTTAGTCATGGCTCCTTTTACTCAATGGAGTCTCAGTTTATGTGTCTACATCTTGTCCCATTCTTCTTGGAAACTCTGGTCATAAACCATTCCTTTTATTCTACGTTGGTGTCTGAGAATAGTGTTCTATTTTGTCTTTCATCCCTGATATTCTTTCTTTTGCTTAATCCAGTCTTGGCATGCTACTTTCTACTGTGATTTTTATTTGGTTTATTGTGTTTTTTTTTCATCTTCAGTATTTCTTTTTTACTTTTTTCAAGATCTTGATTTTCTTTTCTGAATTTTTCTTCTAAGCGAGATACTTTTTATTTAATACCTGAATTGACTTAGTCATTTCGTTCATCTGGTTATTTGTGTTTTCTTTGAGATCCCTTATCAGTTTCATAAGTACACTTTTAAATTCTCTGACATTTTTATCATTTCAGTATCTTTAGTTTCAGTTAGTGAGGAATTGTGGTCTTTTTGAAGAATCCCATTGTCTTTTTCATATTACTTTATTTTTACATTATGTTTTTCACATCTGTTAATATGGTTGTCTCTTCCTCTTTTGTTTGGGTGTCTTCCTTGAATTCAGTCTTCTCTTGAGATTTTGATCCCCAGTATCACTCAGAGAAGACAAAACAATCTGTTGTTATAGTAAAAACTCTGAGCAAAACCAGATTTATAATTACAATTAAACTAATTTAAAGTCAGCTAGTACTTAAGAAATTATCTTAGTACCCAAAATGGTAGTGACAGTTTTGAGTAAGTTTTGAGGTTAGAATTAATTGTGGTAAAGATATCAATAGCAGAAAGATGAAAATCAGAGGAGATAGGATGGGAAGGGGAAGAGAAAGAACAGAATTGGATAGGAGAAAGGGAGGAGGCCAGGCTGAAAGGAGAGAATTATAGAGCTGGCATGAAAAGAGCAGGCAAAAGTGTAAATCTGCTTGTACATTGCAGAAAAAAAATATATAGTTACATAAACATTGCATGAGGTATAACAAATATAAACATGAATGTTCTGTTTTTAATCAATTAATTTGCGTTCAACTAACATTCATTATACTGTAGTCAAATAGCCATGATAACCTAAAAGGAAAAGGATGTAGAACTTGAAATTGTAAGCAATAAGAAAATTTAAGGGCTGGGAGTTAGCTCAGTTGGTAGAGCACTGCACTGCAGTCTCAGAGGTCCCGAGTTTAATTCCCAGCACCGCAAAAATGGGTGAAGGACATGGCAACCCACTCCCAAGGCAATCCCGAAATAGCCATTGAAACCCCTATGAGGGTCGCTATGAGTCGGAGACCGACTCGACGGCACCTAACAACAACAACAACAACAACAAGAAAATTTAAAGAAAGATTAAAAAAATCTGATGTGTGTTTATTCCTACTGCCACTGAACAGTCCCATCTAGATGTCTACCAACTAGGAACTGCTTAGCAAATCCCACTTGCTGGCTGAATGTTGTCCAGGAGGATTCACTCCTGGGACACTCCTGGGAGGACAACACTCGCCCCCAATGCCACCAAAATTTAGTTCACAACCTAAGGGCATACTCTCCTCATTTCTCAACATGTATGTTCCTCAGGTACTGCTGCCAATGATGCCATCATAGCTACAGGGATTGACAAAGCTGAGTTTACAAAGTGAAAGCATGCTTCTCTAATTTCTCATCATTTACACCCTTTAGGCATTGCTTTCATTAGGGCTGCAGTCATCACTGAAGTCGAGTTTAAAACTCATATATGCACTTCCCTGTTTTCTCAGCACTACACACTTTAGGCTTTGTCTTTCCTTTGCAGATATTTTATGGAGCCTGTGGATTTGTGTCCCTTGGCTCTCCAGTTTGTGCTCAGTCTCATCTTCCTACTCCACAGTAGGTCAGTTTCAGGGGGTGTGCTTCCTCCAAAGAGGGTGGTCCCTTGTTGTGCTTCTCTGAGCTTGGAGAAATGTTATTGTGGGTTTTGCTCTAAAATTGACCTTTTGCTTTAGGGAAGTCGCTACTAACTTGGATCTCTAAGCTGGGCTTGTTGTTGTTGTTGTTAGGTGCTGTCGAGTCGGTATCCGACTCATAGCGACCCTCAAGAGTTTGTAAAATCTGTGGCGTTCTTTCTTTTTGCCTGGGTGAAGTACTTGCCTTGCGTCTGGAGTTGAATTCTCCCTTTACCCTGCTGGGTTCTTAGCTGGTGTGTGGGCACATGCCATTTTGATCTTTTTATTCCAAAGATTCTTTTGCTGTATAAATGCACTTGTGTTAATACCTTAATTGTGTCCTGGGGGCACTCTATTTCTTTTATCCTGAGGTTTCAATTTCTCCTTTGTTACTATGGGGTTTTTCATTTGCAGAGTTAAGAGGAGATTGATTTTAATCTTTTATCTTAATTTCTAGTCCAAAGTGATTATTTTTATGCTATATGAATTTAACCTCAATAGAAAAAGGTTTGGGTAAATGCTTCATATTATCCACACATCACACACAGCCTCAGAAATTCATAGTGCACTTTTGGTATTAATTGTTTGTTGGGTAGAAATTGAAAGAATGAAGTGAAAGTGTAAAACCCTAGGTAAGAAATCTAAATGTAAAAAACTTAAAACTGGGTTAAATTCTTCCAAATATTCATCCCTGTGTTTATGCTGTGTTTTTTCTCTCACTCGTATGCAGTACAGACCTCATTACCAAAGCCTGCATCTTTGGTTGTTGGTGAGTTTCATTTCTCAGAAATGAAAATATCTCCACACTTTAAAACAATGTATCTTCCTTAAGCTTTTTAATTAATGAACCATACCATTAACTCCACTGTATATTCCCTCTGGAGTAGAAGTAGCCAGATAGAAAACATGATAATGGCTCTATGGATTGGTATGAAATGGAAAAAATAAAATTTAAATACAGTGTGAATGTACTAAAAAGCTATAAGCAAGAATCTGTAAATCCAAGACCATATGGGGCTTTATAGGCAGAATAAAGGATTTAGATTATATTCAAAAGATAATGACAGGTTTTTGCTAGTTGAAAAGTGGATTGTTGGGAGCAAGAGTAGAAGCAGAGAGATCAGTGAAGAAATATTTTTTTTCGTCCAGACAACAGATACTGGGTGGTGTACCTAGGGGAGTGGTGGTAAACATGAAGAGGCTTCAGGCATATTCATATCTGTGCCATCTGAGTGGAGACCTTTGATAGGTATTTATACATAAAAATCTGGAACTCAGGAGAGAGGCCAGGTCTAGAGATCTAGATTTGAGATTCATTCAAATATGATTACAAGTGACATTCAAAAGGAGAGGGTAGAAAGCAGCGAGGCAAAAATGTGTATTACACAGGTTTAGAATGTCTCCTAGAAATCTAAAGATCTGATAGTACTTGGATTTTGTTATTGTTTGAGTGTTTGTTTAGGATAAAATTGACAAGCTCGATTATAGGTTTAGTAGAAGGAGTGAATAGAAAGGTAAAAATGGAAGGTATGAGAAATGTAGGGTAAAAAAATAGGTGAAACAAAGCCTCAAGAAAAGGAGGGTCCCATCTGGGTATGGTTGTGCACACCTATAATCCCAGCACTTGGGAGGCTGAGGTATGAGTTTGGTGTGAGTTTGAAGCCAGCCAGGTCTATGTGGTGAGTTCCAGACTGGCTTTGCTGCTGCACAGCAAGCCCCTGTCTCAACGTCCAGCACAAAAGAAGGAGATGGTGCTGAACCAAACATTTCCACTGAGAACAAGAGGAAAATCTCATGGGACGTGGGGTACAATAAACGGAAAGGGAAAAATAAAAAGAAATGAATGGCTGTGATACAAAGGAAGGAACTTATAAAAATTTATATCAGCTGTAGCTTAATTGTGATGTTTCATACACAAGTTGATAAAGTTATCAATAATTAGGAATTGGAGCTGCATTAAGACTGAGTTAATGGAGAAGATATATGATTGCTTCTATATGAAATATGATAGTTATTCAGGAATGAGTAAAACAATTGCCAAGCATCTGGTAGTGGCAAGTCCACCCAGGATTAAGAACATACCTTTGTAGTGGAAAAAATCAGCCCAGTTTCTCAATATTCTCCAGTGTGGCCTTGCAGCTCAGGCAAGTGGCAAGAAAAGCAAAAATGAGATTTATCCCAAATTGGCAATTTCTAAAACAGAAGACAAAAAAGCAAAGCTACTGAGAATCTTACGGACAGCATCATTGAAATGGCTAACCACATGGTCTAGACTGAGTGAAATTAAAGTAAAGCCACAAGGGGACTGATAGCTTGGAAGAATAGGAAGGAATGTAAGAACTTGAGAGATATAAGGTTAAAGAATAGATTTAGTAGAATGAGAATGAAAGAAGTTGGAAAGATAGGAGGAGGCTGTCAGAGAAAGGAATTCCATAGTTCAAGATCTAGAAGGTGGAGTAGTTTTGAGTGATGACAAAAGTCTTGGTGGTGGCTATGTCCATTGAAGTGGAAGGATGAGAGGTCCCTGCACTGTCCACCTTGGGTAGATCTAGGTTTTGGAGGTCTTATCAAATATGTGTCTTAAAGTTCTAAGGACCACAAGAGAAAAAGTGGAAAGGAAGTTTACAGGAAAAGTACTCACAGGTAAGTTTTTTGAAGTTGAGATACAAAAATGACTGACTTGTGGAGAGAGTGGTAAAGATAAAACTTTGAAAGAAGCAATAATGTAGAGAGACAATACAGGCTGAATAATGGCATTAAGCAATTAGTAAGTCAATTTTACCTATATACCTTAACACACACATTGCAAAAACAGATGAAACTATTAAGTCATGCATTAATATTTTTTCATTGTTATGTTTTTGTCATTAACCTCACCAACATCTGAGGCCTCATAAGGATTTATTTGTGGTGTTATGAGATGAGCTTAGTTCTCAGCTCTAATAGGGTTGCATATGAATTTCAGCTACATGGCTTAATAACCTTCTCATGGATTTTTTTGTGGAGATAGAATTAGGTCACATATGTGAATCTCCATCCCTTCCTTAAAAATAAAAAATCTATGAAGTGATTATTTTTCAGAGAGTTTTAAATCAATATAAGTAAAAAATGAAAGTAATTTACAGGTAGGATCCTTTAGTTTTCAATTTCAGTATTGAAAGTTTAGCAGCTTTTTAAAAATTCTACTTCAATACAGAGTTTGTGTTTCAAAATTATTTTACCTTATAAGAAGCAGTGTAGCATAGTCGGTCAGGATGTGAATTGTGGTACCAGGCTGTCTGGGTTCAAATTATAGTGGTTACTTATCAACTATGTTGTTGTTGTTGTGTGCTGTCAAGTCGTGTCCGACTCATAGCGACCCTCATAGGGTTTTCAATGGCAGATTGTTTTGGGATTGCCTTGGGAGTGGGTTGCCACATCCTTCTCCCATTTTTGTGGTGCTGGGAATCGAACTCAGGACATTAGAGAATGCAGAGCGGCACTCTACCAACTGAGCTAAATCCTGGCCTGCTATCTACTATGTGTTGTTGTTAGGTGCCATCGAGTCTAGTCCAACTCATAGCGACCCTCATAGGGTTTTCAATGGCTGACTGTTTCGGGATTGCCTTGGGAGTGGGTTGCCACATCCTCCCATTTTTGCGGTGCTGGGAATCAAGCTCAGGACCTCAGAGACTGCAGAACAGCGCTCTACCAACTGAGCTAAATCCCAGCCATCTACTATGTAGCAATAGGCAAATCACTTATTCTCTTCAGTTTTTTTCATACAGCTTTTGTAAATATTAAATGAGTTAATATATGTAGACTAATTAGAATTGTATCTAGTGTTACTATAAATGGTGATCAAAATATTGGTTATTATTACTTTGAATGAATGTTATCATTCATTTAGTCATTAACTGTAACTTATCTGTCCTATTACTTAGAAATGTCTTGTTTGTTGTCATTAACATAAATGTCACTTTCCAATTTCAAATTTGGTTTGCTCTAATCACTTAAGTGAAATGTGGTTGATGACTTGTTACTCCAATCAGGCAGCAGAGCCTCAATTCTAAAGCAGTTTTTCTATACTGTTGATGATGGTACTGAAGCAATGTACATGAACCTGGAAGAGACTAAGTAGATTAGAGACACTGAGAAGATTAGTGAAGTAAATAAGTATATGAAACCACATTTGCCTTCATGAAAAACAAATAATGTGTATGTGTGTAAAGTGCAGCTTTAAGAAGCATAGAATGAAGGAGACACTAATATTTGGTGAGACAAGATTTCCAAAGCTCAGCCTTGACTGTCTCTGAGACATTGGCTTGAACTTCAGGCTCGTGTTTCTTGCCAAGAAAAACCAACTCAAACCTTCCTGACCCTTCCTTACATGAAACTGGGAACATAGGTCAAGATCAGAGCTACCGTCAGATGACCATCTTGGAGGCAAAAATAGTCTTCTTAGCCAGATGCTGTGGCACACACCTGTAATCCCAGTGATTTAGGAGGCTGAGGCCGAGGGATTCCCAGTTTGAGGCCAGAGGCAGCTTGTGCAACTTACCAGTTCCCTGTCTCAAAAATTTTTTAAAAAGGGGCTGGTGGTGTAGCTCAGTGGTAGAGCACTTGCCTAGTTTGAGTGTGGCTCTGGGTTCAACCCCCAGGTACTGGGAAAAAAATAGTCCTCTTAAGCCCATTAACAGCTTCTCCCTCCAACTGGCCCTTTTAGTGTCCTAGCAACATTATTTTTCCATTTTACCAAAGTATAAATACCTTAGGATAATTTTTTATTTTTGAAAGCCAAAATCCAAGTGTAATTCCTGTTTTCATTCTGTTCTCTGCAACCTCAGTATCCTATGTGTGATCAACATGCATTCCTTTCCGCCTGTTGATACTACCCAGAATGGGCAACAAAGAAAATTCTTTTTCTCATCGCTCCCATGCATCAGGCTTGCTTTTCCATACCTTATTCTCTTTAGATACACACATTCTCCCCACCCCACCCCAACCTATTAAAAAGTGGCAACTTAACTTTATATTTCTTATTTTTTTCTTTTTCTTTTGGATTAGCATATAATAATTGTACATATTTATGGGCTGCAAAATTATGTTTCAATTCATGTAATATATTATGTAATATTTGCAACAACATGGATGGAACTTAAAGATATAATGTTATGTCAAATGAGCCAAACATAAAAAAACATGATCTTGCTCATGTGTGGAATCTAACAAAGTTGATCTCATACATGCTAGGCAAGCATTCCACCACTGAGCCACACTCCCAGCCCCTTTTGTATTTTTTATTTTGAGACAGGGTCTTGATCAGTTATATAGGCTATCTCTGGCCTTGAGATTGTGATCCTCTTGCTTCTATTTCCCAAGTCCCTGGGATTACAGGTGTGCCCTACAGCACCTTGCTTTAAACTTTGCTTTCTTAAAAGAAGAAAATCCAGCAGGGCATGATGGCTCATGCCTGTAATCCCAGCAACTCGAAAGGCAGAGGCAGGAGGATCACAGGTTCAAGACCACAGGCAGCCTGTGTAATTTAGTGAGACCCTGTCTCAACATTAAAAATAAAAAAGTGCATGAGGGTGCAGCCCAGTGGCAGAGCACTTGCAAAGTATGTGCAAGGTCCCAGTACTGAAAAAAAGGTGGTATTTTTCTCTCTGAGTGTGGCTTATTTCACTTAACATGGTGATTTCCAGTTCCATCTGTTTTCCTGCAAATGACATAATTTCATTCTTCTTTATCTGCTGAGTAAGTCTCCATTGTGTACATATACCACATTTTCTTCATCCATCTATTGATGAGTGCCTAAATATGTTGCCATGACAGATTGAAGGAAACTGAGTGGAAATAAATGTGTGAAGCAAGGGATGCAATGGCAGGGAGAGAGGAACATAATCAAAAGTAGTGTTTCACTTGTTTGGTTCCTCTTTGCACCAACCTTAAGTGGAGATCCCTTCCCAATTCTGCATCCCTCAGATATTAAAAAGATTTGTGCCTGAAGAGGATATTGCTAGCTGATTGTCATGGCACACAGGTATAATCCCAGCAACTCGGGAGGCTGAGGCAGGAGGATCATGAGTTCCAGGCCAGAGGCAGCCTGCTCAATTTAGGGAGACCTTGCCTCAAAAATAAAAAAATAAAAAAGGGGCTGGGAGTGTGGCTCAGTGGTGGAGCACTTGCCTAGCATGCATGAGGCCCAGGGTTCAACCCCTATTGCTGCAAGCAAGCAAGCAAGCAAACAATAAATAAAAAAATAAATAGATAAATACATTAATTAATTAATTAAAAATATATTTCTGATGATGTGTTCCAATTTCTTGGTGTGTATTAACACGGTTAATCCTCAGTATGATACAGTATTATAATCATCTCCATTTCACAGATGAAGAAACAAACCCAAAGAGGTTAAATTACTTACTTGCATAAGTTTACATACCTAATCTAGCATCATAATCTAGATTCTTCAGATTGCTGAGCAGCAGTTCTCAAGCATTTGGTTTCAAGACACATTTATACATAGAAAAATTGTTGGATATCCAAAGAGCTTTTGTTTACATAGGTTGTATCTATTAATATTGACCTTGCTAAAATGCAAATGAGAAATTTTGAAAATAAAATGCATTAATTAATTTCAATGACACAGTAAGCAAATATATGTTAATATAAATAACATATATTATGAAAAATAGCTATCTTTTTCAAAAGAAATTAGTCTCAAGAGTTGCAGTTAAGCCAGGCATAGTGATACACACCTGTAATGCCAGCATGTAGGAGGATCATGAGTTGCAGGCCAGCTCAGGTTACATAGGGAATTCTTTCCTCAAACAATAAAACTATAAAACTCTAGTTTTTTTTTTTTTAAAGGCAGATAAGCTGGGTGCGGTGGTGCAGGCCTATAATCCCAGGAATTTGGGAGATAGAGACAGGAAGATCACAACTTTGAGGCCAGAGGCAGCCTGCGTAATTTATCTTGTCTCAAAATAAAAGTAAAAAACATTAGGCTAGGTGTGTAGCTTAGTGGTAGAGTGCTTGCAAAAGCTTGTGTGAGGCCCTGGGTTCAACTCTCAAGTACCACACACATACACAAAAAAAGGCATTTAAATTTCATAACTGCTCCTACATTCAATTTACAGTAACATTGTTTTGGCCCAAATACATGAAGAAAATATGACTTTGCATATATATATATGCACACACACACACCACATATATATATATATATATACACACTTGGAAAATAGACAAGTGTTTTAATAGCCTTTTCAAATAATTGTGGATATTTTCTTTGATGTTAAATTTCCTTTTCTTTTCCCTCTCTCTCTCTCTCTCTCTCTCTCTCTCTCTCTTTCTCTTCACATTACTAGGGGATTGAATTCAGGCTTTATATATGCTAGGCAAACACTCTACCACTGAGCTGCATGCCCAGCCCCTTTTGTATATTTTCTTTTGGGACAGTGTCTCAGTTGTGCAGGCTGCTTGTGGCCTCCAACTTACAATCCTCCTACTTCCACCTCCACAGTCAACGGGATAATAGGCATGTGCCCCTGCACGTGGCACAAGTGGTAATTTCTTAATGCTTCATTGGAATATGGAATGTGAGACCTTATCAAGGAACTTTTCACACAGTTACATTAAAATCCATTGGCCTATCTTGTGTTTTGAATGAATCTTTTAGTGTGCTAATATAATATAATCATATTGGTCATTTGTAAAATACTGATTCACTCAGTTATGCAGATCTCACAAATGATGTCATGTTTGATTGCATAATATCACAAAGGGAATGTATTGCACACATTAACGTTACCACCAATCTCATCAGAAATGTATTTTATTTATTAAACTAGGTGCTGTGTTGCACACCTACAGTCTCAGTGGCTCAGGCTTATGAGGCTGAGGCAGGAGGATTGCCAGGAGGCCAGAGGCAGCTTGTTCAACTTACGGAGATTCTGTCTCAGAAACTATGAGGCTGAGGGTGCAGCTCAGTAGCATTTGTGTCTAGTATGTGCAAGGCTCTTGATTCAACTCCTCAGTAATGCAAAAAATGTCTATTAAGCTGTTAAGCTCCCAGAGACAGATACAAGTCTTTAAATTTTTAAATTTTTGCTTGAAAAGTCAAATTTTATTTTTGGTAAAATCTCTACCCAAGATTGAAAACATGTAGAAGCAATAGTTCTTCGAATGTGAATTGCATAGTGTGAGCAGAAAGCTGTGAGTAGGGTAAGGCTGGGAAATGGTGGAAGAAAGGCCAAAAGATAGGAGGCTCTGATGAAGTCAGAAGCCTGGGAAGTTTTGGTTGAAATTTCCGACAATTGTTTTAGGAGATGACTATGTAACCATAGGAGAGATCAAGCATGGAGATCTTAATAATGTAATTCACAAGAGCTATTCTGCTTCAGTAGTACCATATATTTTTCCCCAAAGTTTTCTATTTATAATTTTAAAATCCCTATGTACTTACTTATATATCGTTAAATAAATTAATTAAATTAAAACTGCATAATCAGAAAAAACAATCTCTACCCAAGACTTAAGTCTGAATAAGCAAAGTTTCTGCGTCACTTGTTGCTTACAATCAAAATAGTGTTCCATGAAAATAGCAGCTAGTTCCGCTCATAAAAATGCTTTTCCTTGAGGCAGTCATTGTATTGCAGCATACAGAAGAAGTGCTGTTTTCCAAACAGAATACTAAAAAGACTTGCACAAATAGGTTAAAATTTGATAAAATAATTTTTACAGCTTCATCAGGTATTTTTAAATTTTATTTATTTTAATTTTTAATTAGGGTACAATAGGTGTCCTAATGACATTTTCATATGGCATTCTTAAGTGAAAGTGTTTTTTTAAAAAACTACAAATGTGTAACATTTTGATATAATAACTGCTCATTTATTTTGCTGACACTGACTAGATCTGTGCTAAGATGCCAGCAGTTTGATGTATCATTGGTTTGCAACATCAAAGAAAATAGCAACACAGTGAAAAAGACAAATTCTTCATATTATAATAAAGATATTTTGACCTCATGAGCCCCTGAAAGTGTTTTGAGGAGCTTAGGAAACTTGCAGATCATACCTTGAGAACCACAGTTATAAAGAAAGATAATGAATGGAACCTGCAAACCTGCATATATGGACAGAGGGCTTCTATAAATATGGGAGACTGTACTGTCATTCTAAATATGCCAACTTCAAATATAAGTCACATTTCCATTCTTTGGGATTCCATAGTACCACAAGATTTCCTGTTTACCAGCACTGTGAGAGACTCTCAGACAGACTTTGCAGCCCCACTCTTAGTTGACCAGCTAATAGCAACAGTAGGTATTCCTGGGTATACGGTTTCTGTTTCTGAGGAGGAAGCATTGTGTTCAGGCTGAAGCCTACAATAGATATGCTCCAGTTGTGACAAGTGTCAGGCTTTGAGGAACAAAGCCTACTGAGAATCTGAAAGATCCAGCCAAGGCTTCCAAGCCTGTGATCAACTATTTTCAAGTTCTTGTTTGTGTGTTTGGGAGAATGGTGTGTGCACTGGGCTTATGTGTTGAATTTCTGGCCATTCTGAAAGTAAAGTGAGTGAATTCCCCCCATGTGACCAGAGACTAGAGAGACAGCTGCAGGAGGCAATGGAGTTGCCACATGTACCATGACCTTTTCATTTGTCATACTCTCCAGTGCCTACCTAGTGGAAGAGACTGTGTAGTGTATTAATATTAGGGCATTGTTTAGAAGAATTCATTTACTTTTGAGCTTCATTCATAACTCTTGGCTTCAAGAGAGCTTTGCAGGAGACCCCCAAGTCTGAAATTATGAATCTGTGGGCTCATGTTAAAGGACTACTGAGCAGTGAAATGATTGTTGGAATCCAGTTTAAAAGCAACAGTTTCTGACAGTGATTGAGCATTTACCAAAGCAGGCACTGTGCTGAGTACTTGCTATGCACTAGCTCATTTAATTCTCACGGTAAATTTATTCTTACTTCACAGAAAATGAAACCTAAGCACAGGGAGGTTCAGTGACTAACCCAAAGTCATACTTCTAGTAAGTGATAGAGACAATATTCTAGTGCAGGCAACTGTGATTTAAAACCTATATTCAAAGTGTATTACTTCCTGTCTACTTGTGAAAGGATTGAAGCAAAATCAAATTATATTACTTGTCCTTCTTTTTTTCAGTTCTGGGAAGTTGAACCCAGGGTCTTGTACATACATTGAAAGTACTTTACCACTGAGTTGAACCCTCAGCTCCTTTTTTAATTTTTGGAGTCAGGGTCTCACTAAGTTACACAGGCTGCCTCTGTCCTTGAACTCACACTCCCTCTACCTCTGTTTTCTGAGTTGTTGGGATTACAGGCATGTAACACCACACTCAGTAAGAAGTCACTTTTTTGAGACAGAGTCTGTCTGTCTTGAGGCCCAAGTTGGCCTCAAAATAGCAATTCTCCTGCCTCATTTTCCCAAGTGCACCTCCACACCTGGGTATTTATTACACTTTAATTGAGCAAACCAAAGTGGACCAATATTTGGCCCAAAGTTCAATTATTTTCAGTGCTCAATTTTCATAACAAATATTACAAAGTAGCCATGATAAGAGATGTATCTCTAAGAATTTTTCTGCCAGGTGAGATTTTATCACTTTGAACGGATGCCCTGAAGGATATTGGGGACACAGCCTTTTCTAACAGGCAGTGGAAAAGATGATGAAAATAATAAATTTCATGAAAATGTTTGTAGTTCTAAATGTTGTCACAGTTTTAGGCAAAAGTTTTATAGGCTTCTAAGCAGAGAATCCTTTAAAAACTGTTAGAAATTATAAAGGGTCAGTAGAGTTAAAAGATACAAACTCATCATATAAAAATTAATTGTGTCTATATATACTAATAGTGAACTATTTGAGAAATAAATTATGAAAATAATCCATTTAGAGTAGCATCAAAAATACTTATGAATAAATTTAAACAAAGAGGTAAAAGATCTGAAAATTATAAGGCATTGATTTTTTTTTTGTACTACTGGAGGTGGAATACAGATACTAGGCAAGTGCTGTACCAGTAAACTACACCCCAAGCCCTTTTCAATTTTTTATTTAGAGACAGGATATCACAAAGATACGTAGGCTGCCTCTGACATTGAACTCATGATCATCCTGCCTCAGCCTCAAGAGTTGCTGGGATTGCAGATGTGCACCACTCTGCCCAGCTTGCATTGATTTTGTTGTTGTTGTTGTTGTTGTTGTTGTTTGGGGGGTTGAGGGTGTTTTTTCTTTGATAAAGGGTCTCCGTATGGCTAAGGCTGGTCTTAAAATTGCAACCCTCATGGCTTAGTCTCCTAAATGCTGGGATTACAGGTCTGGCTATCACACACACCTTCAAAATTCTAAGGCATTAACCGAAGAAATTAGAAATGCCAATAAAATAGTATTAGAAATAGTAATAGGGTTAAAATGTTCATGCTACACAAAGTGACCTATATATTCCATGCAATCCCTAACAAAACTCCAATTTTATATAGAAACAGAAAAAAATTCTAAAATTAATATGACACCACAAAAAAGCCCAAACAACCAGAACAATCTTGATTAAGAAATGTGATATAGAAGTATTACATTTCCTGATTTCAAACTGTATTACAGTATATAGTATCAAAACATGGCATCATATAGTAATCAAAACATGGCATCAGCATACAAATTAACACATAGATCAGTGTAACAGAATAGAAGACCAGACATAAATCCACACATATATGACTAACTAATCTTGACAAGGGCATCAAGAACACACAGTGGGGAAGGGACATTCCCTCCAGTCAGTGGTGTTGGGGAAATTTTAAAACTGAAGTTCAACTTTTATTTTATACAATATACAAAAATTAATTTAACATGGATTAAAGAATTAAGTATACACCTGAAACATAAAACTCCTAAAATAAAACAAAAGAGGAAATGTCTTTGACATTGATCTTTGCAATGATTTTTTAGATATGACCTCAAAAGTCCAGGCAACAAAAGCAAAAATAAAGAAATAGAACTACATCACACTAAAATATTTTATAAAACAAAGGATATAATAAAAAGCATGAAAATATAACCTATGGGAAGGGAAAGATATTTACAAACCATATATCTGAGAAGGGGTAACATACAAATGTAAAAATATCACTGACAACTCAGTAACACAATGATAATTACAACACCACAAACATCAACCTTATTTTGAAAATGAACATGGATCTGAACAGGTCCTTTTCCCTTAGAAGATTATCAAGTGGTGAAAATATATACATAAAAAAGTGCTCAACTTTGGTAATAATCAAGAAAATGCAAATCGAATCTATAATGAAATATTACCTCACAAATACTATGATGATTATTTTTATTTGTTGTTGTTGTTAGGTGCCGTCAAATTGGGTCCAACTCACAGCAGCCTTAGGTACAACAGAATGAAAAACTCCAATTCTATGCCATGTACACGATCTTTTTTATGTTGAAGCCCAATTTTGCAGCCACTGTGTTAATCTGTCTAGTTGAGTATCTTCCTTTGTTTCTCTGACCTGCCATTGTCCCAAACATGATGTCCTTCTCCAGGGATTGATCCCTCCTGACTATATGTCCAAAATATGTAAGATGCAGTCTTGCCATCCTTGCTTCCAAAGAACACTCTTCTTGCACTTCTTCTAGGACAAATCTGTTGATTCTGTTGGCAGTCCATGGTATATTTAATATTCACCTCCAGCACCATAATTCAAAAGCATCAGTTCTTTTCCTGTTTCCCTTATCAATGTCCAGCTTTCACAACTGTATCATATGACTGAAAATACCATGACATGAGTCAGATGTGCCTTTGTCTTCAATTTGACATCTTTATTTTTCAGTACTTTAAAGAGGTCTTTTGCAAAAGCTTTTCCCAGTGTAATGAGTCTTTGATTTCTTAAATGCTGTTTCTGTGGGTGTTGATTGTAGAACCAAGTAAAGCAAAATCTTGGACAACCTCAAATCTTCTCTCCTTTTACCATGAAGTTGCCTACTGACCCAGTTGTAAGGATTTTTTGGTTGATGTTGAGGTGTAATCCATACTCAAGGATATGTTATTTGATCTTCATCAGTAAACATTTCAAATCCTCTTTAGTTTCAGTAAGCAGAGTTGTGTCATCTGCATAATGGGTTGTTAATGAATCTTCCTCCAATCATAATGCTGCATTCTTTATAAAAATCCAGCTTCTCGGGTTATTTGCTCGATGTAGATATTAAAGAGGTACAGTGAAAGAATACAGCCCTGATGCACATATTTCTTTAAACCATGCATTGTTTCCTTGTTCTGTTGAACGTACACGTACAGATTCCTCTGATCCATGTACGGATTCTTCATAAGTACAGTTTGGTGCTCTGGTATTCCCATTCTTCATAATGTTATCCATAATTTATTATGATCTACATAGTCACATGCTTTTGCATAGTCTAAGAAACATAGATAGACATCTTTCTGGTGTCCTCTGCTTTCAACTAATATCCATCTGGCATCAGCAATGATGTCCCTGGTTCCATGTCCTCTTCTGAATCCAGCTTGATTTTCCTGTAGTTCCCTGTCAATATACTGTTGCGATCACTTTTGAATGATCTTTAGCAAAATTTTACTTGCATGTGATATTAATGGTATCATTCAATAATTTTTACATTCATTTGGATCCCCTTTCTTGGAAATAGGCTCTCTTCCTGTCAGGTGGCCAGGTAGCTGTTTTCCAAATCTCTTGGCATAATCAGGTTAGCACCTCCAGTTTTACATCTGTTTGTTGATATCTCTCTATTAGTATTCCATCAATTCCTGGAGCTTAGTGTTTTGCCTATTCATTCAAGGCAGTTTCCACTTCATCCTTCAGTACTATTGGTTCCTCATCATATGCAACCTCTTGAAATGATTGGCCATCCACCAGTTTTTTGTTTTGGTTTTGTTTGTGTTTTTGGTATAATGACTGTGTCATCTTGGTATAATGACTTACATCTTCTTTTGATGTTTTCTGCATCATTTAACATTTTTCCCTGTAGAATCCTTCACTATTGCCACTCGAGGCTTGAATTTTTTCTTCAATTTCTTAAGCTTCAGAAAAGCAATGCATGTTCTTCCCTTTTGCTTTTCTCTCTCCAGCTTTGTACATGTCATTATAATATTTTGTCTTCTTGAGCTGCTCTTTGAAATCTTCTGTTTAGTTCTTTAACTTTGTCATATCTTCCTTTTATGTTAGCTGCTCATCATTCACAGGCAAGTTTCAGAGTGTCTTTTGTTATATAATTTGATTTATTCTTTTTTTCCTGTCTTTTTAATAACCTTTTGCTTTCCTCATGACATCTTTGATATCATGTCACAACTCATCTGGTCTTTGATGATTTGTGTCTAATGCATTAAGCCTGTTCTTGAGGTGGTCTATTAACTCAGGTGGGATTATTATTAGTAGCATATTTTAATAGTACAAATTAAGGGGATTCATTATGGTATTTCCATATATGTATATAATGTACTTTGAGCATATTCACCACTTCCATTACTCTTTATTATCCTCCTTCTTCCTCTACCCTTTCTCAGTCCACCACTACAACCCTAGAATTTAGTTTTTTAATTTCAAGCCCCCCCAGCTTCTACATTTGAGAGAAAATATGATGTTTGTTTTTCTGAGTCTGGTATATTTCACTTAACATGATGATTTCCAGTTACATTCATTTCCCTGCAATCAATATAATTTCATTCTTTCTGGCAAAGTATAACTCTGTTGTTTACACCATATTTTCTTTATCCATTCATCTGTTGATACACATCTAGTTTGATTCTATAATTTGGCTATTGTGAATAGTGCTGCAACAATCCCAGGTATGCAAGTATTTCTCTAGTAAGCTGACTTTAATTATTTTCGGTATACACCCACAAGTGGTATGGCTGGATCCTATGGAGGTTCTATTTTTAGTCTTTTAAGGACACTGAATAGTGATTTCCATAGTAGATGGATTAATTTACATTCCCACCCACAGTGAATGAGTTCCTTTTTCTCTGCATCTTCACTGACATTTGTAGTTGTTTGTTCCCTTGCCAATAGCCATTCTGACTGGGATAAGATGAAATCTCAATATAGTTTTGATTTCCATTTCCCCTGTGGCTAAGGATATTGAACATTTTTCATGTATTTATTGGCCATTTGTACTTCTTCATTTGAAAAGACTATTCATTTCCATTGCCCTTTTATTGATTGTATTATTTCCCCTTTTGTTGTTGAATTTTTTGAGTTCTTTATATATTCTAGATATTAATCATCTGTCTGATGAGTATTTGTCAAAGATTTTCTCACATTCTGTGCCTCTCTCTTCATTCTGTTGTTTCTTATCCTGTGCAGAAGCTTTTTAATTTGATACAGTCCCATTTTTTAGTTCTTATTATTATTTTCTGAGCTCTCAGAATCCTATTCATAAAGTTTATTGCTTATTCCTAGATCTTGAAGTATTTTCCCTATTTTTCTCTATTAGTCACAGTTTTGGCTGTTACATTGAGATCTTCGATCCATTTGAGTTGGTTTTTGTACAGGGTAAGAGATCATCAAATTATCACCATTTAAAGGTAATATGATCCTATACTTAAAAGGCTGAAAAGACTCCAGTGGAGTCTTTTTTTTTCAGAAATGTAGCAGGATAAAAAACAATATACAAAATTAGTAGCTTCTCTATACACCAACAATAAACTTACTATAAAAGTCATGAAAACAGTCCCATTCACAATAGCTTCAAAAAATACCTAGGCATAAACTTAACCAAAGATATTAAAGACCTCTACAATGAAAACTATAAAGCACTGAAGAAAGTGTAGAAGACACTAGAAAACAGAAAAATGTGTCATGTTCATGTGGTATAATTGATATTGCTAAAATGGCCATAGGGGCTGGGATTTAGCTCAGTTGGTAGAGCGCTGCGCTGCATTCTCTGAGGTCCCGAGTTCAATTCCCAGCACCACAAAAATGGGAGACGGGCCTGGCAATCCACTCCCAAGGCAATTCCGAAACAACCAGCCATTGAAAACCCTATGAGGGTCGCTATGAGTCAGATACCAATTCAACGGCACCTAACAACAATAGCAACAAAATGGCCATATTATCAAAAGTGATGTACAAATTCAGTGCAGTCTCCATCAAAATTCCAAAGACATTCTTCACAGAAATTGAAAAAACATCTTAAAATTCATTTGGAAACACAAAAGACCCCAAATAGTCAGAGCTGTCCTGAGCAGTAAGAACAATGAAGGAGACGCCCAAATACTTGATTCCAAACTGTACTACAAATCCATAATAACAAAAGCAGCATGGTACTTTCTGGGTCAGCTTTTGCACTGTTGTGGACAAAATACCTGAAAGAACAATTTAAGGTGAAAGTATAGGATTTTTTGACTCATGTTTCAGAGGAATTCATTCCATAGGGGTGGGGAGGCATAGCAACAAGGGCCTATAGTGGAGGACTTTACCTCACAGCAACAGGAAGCATAGAGAGCTTGACCAGAGGCATGGTTTTGTAACCTTTCAATAGCCTGTCCCAAGGGACATACTTCTGCTAACTAGGTCCCAGCTCCCAAAATTTCACAGCCTCCCAAACTAACTCTATCACTTGGGGACCTAGCATTCAAACATGACATTCTATATTCAGATTATATTTCTTCATCCCTGGCCTCCAAAAGCTGATGTTATGTGCTGTCAAGTTGGTGTCTGACTCATAGTGGCTCTATGTACAATAGGTGAAACACTATTGTCAGTGCTTCTCTGCTGTTCATAGGGTGTTCAATGGTGGATTGATTTTTGGGAGTGGGTTTCTGGGTCCCTCTCCCAAGCCTACAGCACCTGGTGTTCCCAGGCAGTTTCCCATCCAAATACTAACCAGGCCTGACCCTGCTCATCTTCCGAGATCTGATGGGATTGGTCACCACAGGGCTGTGGCTGCAGGCAAAGGCTGATAACCATGTCAAAATGCAAAATGAATTCAGTACAATTTCAATAGCCCCCAAAGTTTTACCAGTACCAATACTGTTCAAAAGTCCAAGTCCAAAGTTTCCCCTGAGACTCAAGCCAAACTTAGCTGAGAGTCTATACAAAATAAAAAAAGAAAACCAAAACAAGTTACATACTTCCAACATACTATGGTACAGACAAAGCATACCCATTCCAAAAGGGAGAAATAGCGGCACAGCAAGGAAAGATTAGACCAAAGCAAGACCAATACCCAGCTAAAGCTCCATGCCTGGTATCTAGCACACATGGTGGTACCATCTGAGCCCCAACAGGCTTGAGCAGCCCTACCCCATGGCCGTGCTGTTTTCAGCACACATGGCCCTCTTAGGCTGGCTCCACTTGTTGCTGGTAGCTTTCCTTAACAGACATTTTACATTGTTGGCATCTCCAACATCTTGGTGTCTCCATTGCAGCTTAGATTTTACCCTCAAAGCTTCAAAACACACCAGCCCCTCAGGGGCTCTCCACAGGGAATCCAATCCTGCCACACATTGCATGGCCTTGAAGGCTATTCTGTGGAACCTTGGTGGTAGCATCTATGACACCATAACCCTTTCATTCTGCATGCCTACAAAGCCATCTCCACATAGATGATGCCAGTGTCTACTGCCAGCTCAAGCAGTAGCTAGGCCCCGACTGCAACCTCTATGTCTTTGAGGGGCTGAACCTGGGAGAATATGCCTCTAGGCAGCCCTTTGCCAGTGGGGCACCATGGAGCCCTTCTCTTATTAAATGAATGTCTTTCAAATGAGTTTGCAGTTTTATACCCTGTAGCCATCAATGGGTGGGGTCTGGTCAACTGCTGGTTTTCCCCAGTGACATTCCTCCTATTCTCCCAGTGCAAAGTGCCTGGCTTCTCTTAAATGGAGATAATCCCTTTAATGATCATAGTCTATTTGCCTGATCTTGCATTGTCTGCATCTTTAATCCTGAAGTTTTTCTGGCTAGACTATACATTTTTTTAAATCTTTCTGTTCTGCTTTTTGTACCATTTCAACATAAATATGACTAAAAGAAGCCATCAGTAACCATGTCACAGGCTTAATGCTATGCTGTCTACAAATTTCATCTATCAAAGTAATTAGTCCATTACTTTGGACTTCAGCCTTACTCAAATTTTTAGTACATAGGTAAACTACAGACAAACTTTTTGTAATATAAATAGCCACTAGCCCAATTTCCAAGTGTATCCTTATTTCTATCTGAAACCTTGTAAGCACCATCTTTACTATCTGCATATGTATTGGTCTTCTGAACTCTCCCCAGAACTGCCCATTAAGCACACTAAATTCCTCCTGCCAAAAGTTTCAATAGCCTAAGAGCCACTTAGTCAAGTTTTAACACAGCAACAATCCCAGTCCTCCAGTACCAGTTTTCTGTATTAGCTTTTGCATGTGCCCAAAGTACCTGACAGAAAAACTTAAAGGGAAAATAGGTGTATTTGCCTTACTATTCAGAGGATTTCAGTCCATAATGTCTGGGAAGCATAGTGTCTGGGCCTGTGGTGGAAGACTTCACATCATAGCAATAGGAAAGAGAGAGAGCTTGACCAGAACTATAGCTTGGTAAACTTTTAATAGCCTGTCCCTAGGGACCTAACTCACCAACTAGGTTCCACCCCTCAAAGTCCACAGTCTCTTAAAATAGCACCACCACCTGGGGATATAGCATTCAACAAGACCCTTTGGGGACATTTTAGATTCAAGTCGTAGCAGTACTGGCACAAAACAGACATAAAGACCAATGTAATAGAGTAAAAGAGCCCAAGCACCTACAACTATCTGATTCTTGACAAAAGTACCAAAAACATACACTGAGGAAGAACATTCTCTTTAACAAGTTGTGCTGACAAAACTAGATATCCACATGTTGAAGACTAAAACTAGGATGGCTATTATTTAAAAAACAAAAAATATATATATATAACAAGTGTTGGTAAGGATTTGAAGAAAAAGGAACTCTTGTACACTATTGATGGGAAGACAAACTTGTACAACCTTTAATGGAAAAACAGTATGAAGATTCTTTTAAAAAATTAAGCATAAAACCACCATACAAGCTAGCAATCCCACTTCTGTTTATGTATCCCAATGAATTGAAATCAGAGTCTTGTAACAATATCTGTAATCACATGTTCATTGTGGCATGATTAACAATAGCCAAGATATGTTAACAACCTACATCTCTGTCAATAGATGAAGGGATAATAAAATTGCAGTATTAGATAGATACATATAGATATAGGTACATCAATAATAGAATATTGTTCAGTTTGTAAAAAGAAGGAAATTGTATTATTTGTGACAACATGGATGAAGCTAAAGGACAAGATGCTATGTGAAGTAAGCCACACACAGAATGACAAACACTGTATGATGTCACTTATATGTGGAATCCAAAACTATCAAATCTATAGAATCAGAAAGTAGAATGGTGGCTTCCAGGGATTAGGGGTATGGAAAATGAAGATATGATGTTCAAAGGGCATAAGTTTTCAGTTATGTCTGGAGATCACAATTTTAAATGAAATAAGACAGATACAGAAAGACAAATACTGTGTGATCTCATGCATATATGGACTCTAAAAACATTGATCTCATAGAAGAGTAGAATGGTGGCTACCAGAAGCTATGGACGGTAGGCATCATGGGAAAAAGCTGATGAATGTGTATAGTTAGATAGGAACAAGAAGCTTTGGGTCACTATTGTACAGTATGGTGAATATGTTGTTGTTGTTGTTGTTAGGTGCCGTCAAGTCGGTATCCGACTCATAGCGACCCTCTGTTCAACAGGGGAAACACTATTGTCAGTGCTTCTCTGCTGTTCATAGGGTTTTTAATGGCAGAGTGATTTTTGGGAGGGGGTTGCCAGGTCCTTCTCCCAAGCCCACAGCTTCTGGTGTTCCCAGGCGGTCTCCCATCCAGGTACTAACCAGGCCTGACCCTGCTTAGCTTCCGAGATCTGACAGGATCGGATGCCACAGGCCTACCGCTGCAGGCATGGTGAATATAGATAATAGTAATATACTGTATGTTTTTAAAAGCTAAAATAAAGGATTTTGAAAGTTTTCAGCACAAAGAATTGATAAATATTTGAGGATATAAATGTCTAACCTGACTTAAACAGTATGCAACATATACATGTACCCCAAATTACATGGTAGCCCATTAATATGTACAACTTTTATATTTTTGTGTGTCTGTTAGAAATAAAAATTGTAAATGTATTGGACATAGATTTAAACTAGCAAGAGGGATTTAGCTCAGTTGGTAGAGTGCCACTCTGCAGTCTCTGAGGTCCCGAGTTCGATTCCCAGCACCACAAAAACAGGAGAAGGATGTGTCAACCGACTCCCCAGGCAATCCTGAAACAGTCAGCCATTGAAAACACTATAAGGGTCGCTATGAGTTGGACATGACTCGACAGCACCCAACAACAACAACAACATTTAGGAGGCTAGTACAGGAGTTTAGCATTAAAGGCCTTTAGGTTAGACTAGGTAAGGGCAGTGAAGATGCAGAGAAGTAGACTGATTTCAGAGAAATGTAGGAAGTTTTATCAACAGAATTTGGCAATTCATTGAATGTTGGAATGTTGGAAGTGCAGGTCTAGGATGATTCTTAGAATTCTAATGTGATCAACTAGACAAATAGAGGCATCATTCACTGAGGCAGTGTAGATGAATCATGCTTGGAGAGGGAAGATCATGAGTCTGGTTTTGGATATATAGAGTTTGAGGTCCGTATTAATCAATGGCAAGTAAGGAGTGGGATATGTGAATTTCTTAGGAGCAGCATGCACCTAAGAAGGACCTTAAACTCATTGAACACCTTACTTCCACAAACCTCAGTTCTTGTTTAAATGTCTACTAAGGTGTTTTCTATCTGCAGCCATAATACCCTAGAATCTGATCTCACCTGATTTCAGAAGATAAGCAGGGTCAGCCTAGTTAGTTCTTGGAAGGGAGAGTGCTTGGGAATATTGGGTGCTGCAGGCTAGGGAGAAGGACTTGGCAATCTACTCTTGAAACAATCTGCCATTGAAAACATAGGGTTGCTGTGAGTCAGACTCAATTCGATGGCACCTAACAACAACAACAACAACAACAGTAGTGAATATTGGCTCATTTAATATACCAATGGTGCCAAAAATGTATAGACATTTTAGGAGATGTTATCTATGTATTACTTTTTGAAGTTGAATTGAGTTACTATGGTAACCACTTTGAGCACCTCTTGTAATTGCAGAAGTCAAATGTATCTTATATTCATCTTCTGTTACTGATGTACATTGAGTCTTACAATTTTAATACTTAAAATATGTATACATTTTTGGCACTCTGTGTACATATCATTGGTGTAATCATGGTAGCTTTAGGTTGTCAATTACATTCCCTTCATAACAACAATAAAAGAAAATTGCTATTGCTCTTCATATGTGATACATGTTATTTGGTAGTTCTGGAGATTCCAAAATTAATTAAAAGCTGTTTACTGTCTGTAAGAGACTCAACATCTACTGATCAACTTGGCCACCTACCTCTGTCTCATAGAATATAATTTAGCAAAAGTTAGACTTCTAAATTGGAAGGCCACTGACATATATTAAGTGCCTATTGTATGTCAAATATGAAATACATGCAATGTTTGAGATGTGTTTGTGCTTGAAAGGCATTAAGAGTAGTGGTTAAGAGTGCAAACTTCAGAGTTAGACTCCCTGATTTTCATTCCTTGTTCTGTGATGTTGTGTAAGTTATTTAATATCTCTGTGCCTTAATTACTACTTCTGTAAAATGAGGCTAATAGTGGTACTTAATATATATTAGTTTGCTATGGCTGCCATAAAGAAGTACCATAACTTGATTGGTTTAAACAGTAGAAATTGTCTCACAAATCTGAAGGCTAGTGGTCTAAAATCAGTGAGTTCACAGGGTTGATTCCTTCTGAGGTCTGTAAGAGAAAGATCTGTCCCAGGCCTCTCTCCATAGCTTGTAGATATCTGTCTTCTCCTTATGACTCTTCTCATCATCTTCCCTCTATGGATATCTCTACATCCAAACTTCCCCTTTGTATAAAGACACCAGTCATGTTAGACTGACTGATGTCATTGGGTCCACCCTAGTGACCTCATTGTAACATAACTACATCTGCAATGACCCTATTTCAAGTTTATATTTTGAAGTACCGGAGACTAGTGTTTCAACATATGAGTTTAAGGATGGAGTGGCACAATTCAGTTCATAGCACTATGTCACAGTATTGTCATGGAGATAAAAAGAGATAATCCATAAATGCTTAAAATAGTTCCTGGAACATAGTGCACACTCAATGCATTTTAACTACTAACACATATTATCTCATTTGACGTTTACAAATATGACTCATATGAAGTACTTTATTTTAAAAGATGAGGACACTTAGACTCAAGGTCTTACAAGTAGTAATTATAGAGCCAAAATTCTAATATAGCTCAGTCTGATCCCAAAGCTGATGCATGTTCAGTGTACCATGAGGCATCACCAGGTGATTAGGTTATTGTCTGTGTAAAATTGACTGGCACAGAAATATTTTCAGATATAATCAAGTATTTCATGCATCAGCACCAAGATTTCACTGTTTATGGGACTCTGATAAGCAAAAGCAATTGGTCACATACATCCTTTATCAATCTGATATAATCGTACTTTCAGACTCCCTAGACTAATAACAGTGTCATTGAGAGTAAAAGACCTGCCCAAGCAATATAGGAAAAAACTTAGGGCCTCAAAAGTCTGATTGAAGCTCTTCTCTCTCATCAGTATTTCAGTAGTCCACCTAGAAGACTACCAGGCAGTTGCTGTTGTTGTTAGGTGCTGTTGCATTGGGTCTGACTCATAGCAACCCTCATAGGGTTTTCAATAGCTGATTGTTTTGGGATTGATTCAGGAGTGGATTGCCATGGCCTTCTCCCATTTTTGCAGTGCTGGGGATCAAACCTAGGTCTTCAGAGAGTGCAGAGCAACACTCTACCAACAGTAGCAGCCTTTCTCATGCTCACCCTCCTAGGATGGAGGCTCTGCTCCTCTCTAGTATTCTCAAATATCTTTACCTGGAGTCTTAAAGTGGTTGGCAATGATGGACAAGATATGACAGACTTCTTGAATCTCAAGGAAGTTTTTAATTCTTGATATATGGTAGGGCATCAACCAGGGGTAAATGATGATTGTTTTCATGGCTGATGTTGTTCCACTTAATAAGTGAGGTATATCTTTTTGTAAGGCTAGAAAAATTAGAATTTGTTAATGAATTAGAGCAAGCCATGTTTACCATGGGCTGGGATTTTAGCTCAGTTGGTAGAGCGCTGTGCTGTAGTCTCTGAGGTCCTGAGTTCAATTCCCAGCACCACAAAAATGGGAGAAGGGCCTGGCAATCCACTCCCAAGGCAATCCCGAAACAGTCAGCCATTGAAAACCCTGTGAGGGTCGCTATGGGTCGGATACCGACTCGACGGCACCTAACAACAACAACAACAACATATTTACCTTACTGGGTTTCTGAGGAGCTTCCTGTTACATAATTTTAAAAAACCACTTTTTGAAAGACCTTACCAAGATGGTCAAATAGAAATGCCTTTATACAACTCTGCAAGGGAGCAGTTACTATGTTTCAAGGCAGGAATGAGAGTTAAGTCTCTGGAAACAAAGAGGTGACAGGACACAAAAAAGCATGGAGAGGCATAAAGGGCACATAGAGAAAAGAAGCACCTGCAACTCCAACGCTGGTCCCCCAGATTAGGGAAGAGGACCTAACACCACAAGCTCAAAGTAAGACCAGAGAGTTCAGGTAACCTCAACAATAACAACAGACCAGCAGATCTAGCCACAGGACAAACCTACAGTTTTTATAAGGCTTAAATCTGGGGTAGAGACTTGATCTAAAACTGGCTCCTCTTGCATGACACCTGCATGACAGGCTAGCTTTGGAGAAGAAATCCATTGCGTTGCTCACCATTTCTCAAAATACTATAACTAGGAGCCACCTTGAAAGGAGGCATATTTTGGGGAACTGAGCTACTCTGTGGATTAGAAAACATGGAACAATTACAATTTAGGGTCCCTGGGTATACCCTGCTTCAGTGACTGGGTGAGAGATGGCCATGAGAGACACATGAGAGGGGGAGGTCTGTCATAGACCTGCTGAAAAAATTTAAGCAGCAGGGAGTACAGGCTGTGGAGGACACTGGTTCCTGGCCTCACCCTGTCTGGCAAGGAGCCAGATCGGTAGCATGTGCTTTACTGCAAGATCCAGGTCAGACAGCACCAAATGCCAACATTGAAGCTGGTAGATTGCTCTGTTGCTGCAACTGTCTGCCACCAGCTGGGAACTCGGTAGTTTGCTTGCTAACCCCATTTGGAGGCATCCAGGAACAATCTGCAATTTTGAACATTTGTCACATCCCCAAGGTACACACACTGGAGAATTCTGGATCCAGTGGGCAACTGTCAAGTCCATATGCCACTGAAGCTCACCAGGATTAGCAGTGGCTATGGGTACAAATTTAAAAAGTCTCTGGAGTGAATATAGCCCTGCTATGGACAACATACTCTTAACTGGCCTGACCCAGTGGGAAGCACAGGACAGAGCTCAGCCTAAATAAAACACCAAAGTATTTGGTGGGAGCAGAGAGGAACTGCAATTAGCATCAATTGTGACCTACTGCTGTGCATTCCCAATACCTGGCATATTCCAATCCTTGTTGTTAAGTGTTCTCAAATTGGGTCCAAATCATAGCAACCTTCATAGGGTTTTCAATGGCTGATTGTTTGGGGATTGCTTCAGGATTGGATTGCCATGTCCTTCTCCCATTTTTGTGATGCTGGTGATAGAACCTGGGTCCTCAGAGAGTGCAGAGTAGTGCTCTACCAACTGAGCTAAACCCCAGCTCCATTCCCATACTAGAGGACCTGAAAAGAAGCTTCTCTAATCCAAGTACCTAATCTAGGAGAAGATTTTTATTCATTTTTCTTTTTTAATTTTCCTTACACTTATCAAATTTTATGTACTTACCTTTTTAAATTTTTCCTCTTTTTGAGATAGGATCTCAAGAAGATGTAGCCCTGGGTGGCTTAGAACTTGCTATGTAGCTCAAACTGCTGTCAAACTCATGATCTTCTTGTTCTGGCCCCCCAAGTGTTAGGATTGCAGATGTGTTTCACCATGGCTGACTTTTTAAATCATTTAATTGGGTTTTTATTTCTCCTCTTCTTCTCTCTCATTTTCCTTTTTAAAGCCTTACTTCTTTATTTTTCAATTCACCACCCTCTTTTGTTATTTTATTATTTTAACTTTATTTTTAACATTTTAGTTTATATTATTTTAGTCTCTTTTTTTCACTTGGTATTGCTGGTATCCCTATTGTTTGTAATTGGTTTTTAGTGATTTTATTATATCTGACTTGCTTTTGTGTTGTTACTGGGGTTTGTTTTCACTTCTCTGAGTTGTACTTAGAATCAAGTTCTAACTCAGATGATTCTGAAATATAAGTAGAAGCTGTATCCCTCCCAACAGTTGCACAGATCTCCACATAGACATGCAAGAAAAAGAAAAAAACAAGGCAACATGACTTCTTCCAAAAGCTCAAAATTCATCAGTAACTGAATCCAAAGATATCAAAATGGATGAAATGCCTTGAAATGCTTCAAAGTTGGTTAGTGTAACACCTCCTGGTTTGTACTTTTTGCTCAAAATGGCTTTGGCTATTTGGGATTTTTTGAGGTACCATATAAATTTTAGATTTTTTGTAGTCCTATAAAAATGTTATTGGTATTTTGATATGGATTGCATTGAATCTGTACATTGCTTGGGTAGTATGGACATTTTAATAATATTGTTTCTTCCAATCCATAAACAGGTTGTCTCTCCATGTTTGGTGTCCTCTCCAATTTCTTTCATGAATAGTTTCTGATTTTCGCTATAGAGCACCTTCCCCTCTTTAGTTAAATTATTCCTAGGTAATTTTGTTGCTGCTGTAACTTAAATTGTTTTCTTGAATTCTTTTTAATATAATTTATTACTGGCATATAGCTGCACTACTTTTTTGTACGTTGATTTTGTATCCTGCAGCTTCACTGAATGCATTTATTAATTCTAGTAGTTTAGTGAAGTTTAAGGGGGTTCTTTATATATGATGTCATCTGCAAATATTGACAGTTTGACTTCTCTTTTTCTCATTTGAATGCCCTTTATTTCTCTTGCCTTATTTCTCTGTCTAGAACTTCCAACACTGTTGAATAATAGTGGTGAAAGTGGGAATCCTTGTCTCATTCCAGTTCTTAGAAAGCTTTTAGCTTTCCTTTATTTAATATAATGTTATCTGTTATCTTATTATAAATGGCCTTCATTATGTTGAAGTGTGTTCCTTGTATCCCTAATTTGTTCAGCGCTTTTTGTATCATGAAAGGATAGTGAATTTTACCAAATACCTTTGCTGCAGCAATTGATATGACCATATGGTTTTTGTGCTTCATTCTGTTGATGTGGTATATCACATACATTGATTTGCAGATATTGAAGCATCCTTGCATCCCTTGGTCAAGGTGAATAATCTTTTAATGAGATGTTGTATTTGGTTTCCTAATATTTTATTGAAGATTTTGGTGTCTATGTTCAATTAAGGGTATTGCCCTGTAGGTTTTTTTCATGGTATCTTTATCTAGCTTTAGCATCCAGGTTGTAGAATGTATAGAATGTATAGAATAGCATTGTAGAATGTGTTTGGAAGAATTCTTCCATCTTCTATTTTTTGGAGTAACATTAAGAGAATTGGTATTACTTCTTCCATAAATATTTGGTAGAATTTAGCAGTGAAACCATTGTGTCTTAGGCTTCTCTTTGATAGGAAACTTTTTATTACAGATTCAATCTTGTTACTTGTTATTGGTCTGTTCATATTTTCTGTTTTATTCATGAGTCACTCTTGGCAAAGTGTATGTCCAGGAATTTGTCCATTTTTTCTAAGTTAGCAAATTTACTGGCATGTAATTATTCATAATAATCTCTAATAATCTTCTGTATTTCTGTTATCAGTTGTAATGTTTTCCATTCCATCTATGATTTTGAGTGTTCTCTTTCCTTAGTCTAGCTAAAGGCTTTCCTATTTTACTTATTTTTTGAAGAAGCAGCTCATTGCTTCATTAGTCTTTTACAATTTTTTAGTCTCCATTTCATTTATGTTCTGATTTTTATTATTTCTTTCCTTCTACAAATTATGGGGTTATTTAACTCT
>VMDO01023619.1:0-31271 GCA_007922755.1 Pedetes capensis
GCACACCCCACACGGCGGCCATGTGCGCCCAAGTACACCCAAACACACATGAACAGGGACGCACAGCGCACACCCCACACAGCGGCCATGTGCACCCAAGTACACCCAAACACACGTGAACAGGGACGCACAGCGCACACCCCACACGGCGGCCATGTGCGCCCAAGTACACCCAAACACACGTGAACAGGGATGCACAGCGCACACCCCACACAGCGGCCATGTGCGCCCAGGTACACCCAAACACACATGAACAGGGACGCACAGCACACACCCCACACGGCGGCCATGTGCGCCCAAGTACACCCAAACACACATGAACAGGGACGCACAGCGCACACCCCACACAGCGGCCATGTGCGCCCAGGTACACCCAAACACACATGAACAGGGACGCACAGCGCACACCCCACACATCCACACCACAGCGGCAGTGTGCATACGTGCGCACACACCTATGCACACAGACCATCACACAGGTGTGTGCACCCCTGCATCTGCTGCGGGAGCACGGATGGGCACTCACGTAGGGCGGCTCCTGGGCTCCCTCCTCTCAGGGCAGAGTTGGGGGAGGGCCCGCGTCCCCAGAGCCACCCCTCCGGCTGGTCTTCTCAGCCCTGCCTTTGCCCTGGTACTGGTCCCCTGACTGTTCTTCCCACAGCACCAAAGTCTTTGAAATGACAGAGAGTCAAGTGAAAGCTTCCTCAGGCAAATGACAGCCACGTGCAACGTTGTGGAGGCCTTTCAGTGAGCAGAATCACTGTGATGCCAGCAAGGCCCAGAGCCAGCAGCCTGGGCTCGAATCCCTGCTGGGGCCCGGGCACTGCATGCTCGGGTGGGTCAGGCCCCTCAGAGAATGCAGGTGATGGACGCTTGAGGTGACCCTGGCCCCTAAACACAGAGAGGGAGGGGACGCTGCATGGCACCTGAGGAGGGCCGGCCCTGCACAAATCCCCACAGGTCCCCCAATTCTGCCCACCCCACAAAGTGCCGGAGTGCCCCACTGCCTATCCAGGCCAGGCTGGATGACCTGTGGGGGACTGGGGGCCACCTGGGTCTGGGAGGGGTCTGGAGGTCCCCGTGTGCGTCTGGGCGTGGCCCCTGCCCAGAGCCCATCACAGGGCCACTAGGGAACCGGTGGCTACTGTCACTGCAGGGCCTGCCCCTGAGGTGGGCAAGGGCCAAGGGCCAGAACGTGGAGGGCAGGGGAGGCCACCAGGAGCTGGGGTTTAGGAACACAGGGGGGAGGCCGAGGGCCAGCACCTGCCCTGAAACACAAGTGACCCTTAGGGGTCCGGCAGGGAGGAGGCCAAAGCTCTGTGGCAGAGTGGGGTGTTGTGGAAAGAAGGGAGGCTCAGCCACAGAAACACCCACGACTCCTCAGGAAGGAAGGGGCACCGTGAGCTAACGTGGGAAGAGGGAACGCAGCTGCCACGTCTGCCTCCCTTACTGCTTGACTTCTAAGGGTAACTCCAGCCCCATGGGAGGGTGGAGGTCTGCGACTTTCATTTTAATACACCAATTTGGAAAAAACAATGAACTGCAAAAATGGGAAACGGAAAATCAGACAGTGCAATTAGCCGCTGCTGGATTTTGATGTGGGCGGTGGGTATCGGCTTTTTACAAGGTGCTGGTCCCTCACATGTCCCTCATGCAAAGACCTCAGCCACAGCCTCTGGCCCGATGCCACCTGGGTGGCTCATTATGAGAGGCCGAGGCACCGTGATTTTCATTAACTCTTCTGATCCGCCAGCCCATGGCGGGCGGCCAGCAATAACACTGCCACAAGATAAAAGGACCCCGGGCTGAAAGCACACTTCAAACAGGTACAGCCCTCGTCCTCGCCTCAATTATCAGCTCACGGCCACCAGCAGCAGGAAAAAGCGTGTTCCTGTGGCATCAAAGGCTAACGAGTGCGCAGACATGGTCATTTGCTACCTCAGTGAGCACAGGAGGCCGGGTCCAGGACCTCGGCGGGGGGAGAGAGCGCATGCTGAGTTCCTGGAGGGTGCCAAGGGGCCCCAGCAAACCTGAAAACACGCTGCTTCCACGGGAGAGAAGGCTGCCAGCGCCGCCCCACAACACCCAGGAGGAACTCACCTCCATGGCTAGTGCCAGGTGGAGCAAGAAAGCACAGGGCATCTCCCCACCTCCCCTGCCCAGCGCGCGCCTAGACAGCTGAATAAGCAGGCGCATCGAGTCTCCACCCAGCCTCTCACCCAAGGCGTCAGGAGAAAGGCCACCTTGGGCAGCGACCACTGTAACACTGGCTAATTCTGCAAGAACAAGATACCTTTCCCTTTTACCAAAAGTCTTGTCTTGCAGGGAAACACAAGTCTTTGCAAATAGCATCAGGGCGGGAGGACACGGAGCCTCTCCAGACGCGCAGCCCAGGGGGCAGGTGCTCAGCCTCTGCCAACAAGGAGACCGTGGCTCTGCGTTGTGTCCACACTGGGAAGTGCAAGGGGAGCAGACACTCAAAGGCAGGTGTTGCCACTCAGAGTTCCGTTCTATGAAATCTGTATGTAAACGCATCTTTGACCAGCTCTCTCAGCAGACGGGGCTCCAGCCCGGCATGGCTGGGGGCAGATGACAGTGAAATGACAATTCAAGACTCCCCTAGGAGCCTTGCTGTGACAGGTCTCTTAGGGTGTGGAAGGCAGCACACGGGGTATAACTTTATCCTTTAGAAAACGTGCCATCTCAGTGAAAAATGGGAATATTTAAGGCTTACCCTGGAAGGTAAACATCTATTATTTAAAACATGAAGTTCATTTTAAGAAAAGGAATTTAAACTACTTCGCGTGTCCCCCTGCGTGGACCTTCTGCCTCTGGCACACTACGCTACCTGTCAGAATAGCATTTATAAAGTCACCTGTCACAAGAATGCCTTCTCTGCTTCCCTCTGAACCAAACAAAATGCATTATTCTGTATCCAAGGGGTAGGAGCCACCGAGTTTCCTATGCATCAGAATGTTTGTTTTTAGCTCCTGTGCTTACCTCAGCACTTATACGGTGAGATGGCCGGTGAGCAGACTGACAGAGGACAAATTTATTCAGTGCTGGAGTTCAACCAACACGCGCATGCGCAGACACGCGGGCACCCAGCAGAGCGGGGTGCTGAATTCACAAAGAGCCAGTCGGCTGGTGTAAACTGCCTTTCAACTAGTCGTTTGGAGTCAGTTACACACCAGCTAAGCACAGGCCGCCCTCAGGTGGGCCCCTTCCTCGGAGACACACAAAGAGTTGTGGTGACTGATTTACAGGGAAAGTATGCCTTTAAGGCCCAGAAGCACAGGTGCATTTCACAACGTCCCAGAAGGCATGCCGGATGCAGGGGACGGTCCACGTCACAGCCTGGTTTCACTTTTCCTTCCTGTGGTTCTGGGGACCAAACCCAGGGCTGGTTTCGCTGTGTTTTAATCCAGTTTTCCCCACTAGATTCCAGTAACAGATGACGGTGTTGTGTTCATGCTGCCTCAGATCCTGTGTTCACCCCAGACCCTCATGACGGCACAGAAGCAGGAGACAGGTTCCTGCCAGTGACCGGGGAGTTCTCTTTCACTTGAGGTTCTGTTTCCCCTCCCCTGGAGGGGAAATGCCGCCTGGAGGCCCGCGGAGCCTGCTGGTGTCCAGAGCCCGGCTAGCGGCACTCTCTCTTGGCAGCATGGCTTCTCCTGTGTCCACACCCGTGGGACGCACAGCGAGGGCCTGGCACAGACACCTCTGGAGCTCACACCTGGCCTGAGGCTCCCCTTGCAGCCACGGGGGCCCGCCCGACTTGACTTCTACCCCACCACCGGAGAGCGTGATGAGCCAAGCGCCACAGATGAGCTGGGTCCCAGGAGGCGGCATGTGCCACGGCAGCTTCGCCAAGTGGCAAGACCCCGAGGGGCCAGCACTCTGAGGCAGGGGGAGACCTGGCCAGAACCTCCCGGACAGGGGCACTGGCAGCTGTGGAAGTGGCTTTTTAGAAACTCCAGGTGCCACGTGTGCCCGCACAGGATGAAAGAGACAGCCAACAAGGACAGGGCCGATCACACAGCACTGCCACGGGTGGTCATCAGGAAGATCGAAAGGACAACTCCATCAGCACAGGAGAACCCTGAGGGACGCAGGTAGAGGACTCGAGGCACCAGGTAGAAGACTTGCGACACCTCTGTTCTGCTCACCAAGGCCTTGGCAATGTCCCCTAAATGACACCCCTACTACCTGAGTCCCTGTGTCCCCGCAAACCCCAAGGTGAGGGAACGCCAGCTCCTCGGAGTAATCCCCGAGTGACCTGAGGCTCCAGGGCTCCCGAGAGGCAGGGAAGGACAGGGCTTGCGTGCCTTGCTCCCTTGCACGGATGTTACTGCACCTCCCACGATGCTCAGTGAGTGACCTGGAGAATGGGCTGCTGCCCGCCGGCTGTCCTCAGAGAGACTACTCCCCAGTGCTCGGGGGCTGTCTGTCGATGTGTGCGCTCATGCCCTGAATGTGCACATGTGTGTGTGTGGGCTTATGTCTGTTCACTGTGCAGGTGTACACGTGAGAACATATGCCTGGGTGTGCACGCTCCACGTGCATTCCTGGCCGTGTTTGTGTGCGTGTGTGTGTGTGAGGAGGCACGTGTTGTGAGCATGTGCATTTTATTTCACATGTGCTTGTGACTGTGTAGGCCTGTATGCACTGCAGTGTGCGTGGCATATTCATGTGTGTGCGTGTGTGAGGGAGGGGTGTGCGTGCACTCTGGAGTGTGCACATTGGGTTTCGTGCGCGTGTGTAGTGTGACAACAGCAATACTGAATTTATATCACAAAGCGTCCCTTCAATTCTGAGAGTTTTTCTTTTGAGTAGGATTATTTTACTAATGACTTACACTGTGTCTATGTACACAGTCAAAACTAGGTTCGTGGTCATCCCGCACATCTGGAGGGCTCAGAGCCAGGGCAGACGCAGCCTCAGCAGGGACCTGAGCCACACACAGTCCCGAGGCCGAGAGGCTCTCCCGCCCTGGAGGACAGCGTGTCTTCCCAGCTCTCCTGGTCTTTTCCTGTGTGAAGTTTTGCAACCTTCTCGAGAGAGCAGAAAATAAAAACTAAAACAAGGACCACAGTGGATTTACCTACGTAAATATTCCCACAGCACCAGCTCCAGACCCCACATGCGGCAGCGCCCATGGGGGCCGGGAACCAAGCCGTAAGTCACGTCCTCACGCAGAACTTGAACCCATTCTGTTTGCTCCTCCCGTGGGTCTGAAAATGTCAGGGTCTCCAGTAACCAACTATTTAACTTACTCAAAAAACTCTCTGGGGGCTGGGGCGCAGCTCAGTGGTAGCACGCCCAGGGCCCTGCGTTCCACCCCCAGGCCAAAGCAAAGCAAAACACAACAAAACAAAAACCCCTCTGCCATTTTCCCTCAGCCTGCAGGGGAGGGAGTCTTCGCTGTGTGACACACGGATGGAAAAGCCCCAAGTTCTGGAAGGAAAGGGCGGCCCTCGGCCACACGTCCCTTGCCCCGCAGGGGCCTTCGAGCCCAGCCCGTTCCCCGCATCCCTGCCCCTCGGGCTTCCCAGGGCCCAAGGTAGTTTCTAACACGGAAAGCACAGCACGGTTTCTGCAGGAGGAAGCTGTGGTATGTGGCAGCCAAGGCAGGGCAGGCAGGCTCTGCTGTCTTTAGCTGACGAGGTTTTTAGTCTGTGGACAGGAGGTGCTTGGAGCACTGGTCCCCATCTTCACTGGGAAGCTCTCTGCTCCCCAAGGCTCTGCACACCCAGCTGCTGCAGACGCTGCCACTCCTCAGCCAGGGAGCCCAGACTCACTTTCCCCCTGGGTCTTGGCAAAGGGGGTTCCAGCACCACCCTGGGCACAGTTCAGGGGTAGGGTTTGCGCTGCCAGGTGGGTGGGGGCCGGGGTGGGTGCATGGCAGGCTGAGGAGGTCATGGCAGGCTGAGGAGAAGCCAGGTCCCAGAAGCCCAGACACATTCCCACACGCTATGGAGGCCTTGGGCCTCCACCTGGTGCTGCTTCCTCCTGTGCCAAGCTACAGGAAGAGACAGGGCCTGCAGAGTGGCCAGCTCCAGAGTCAAATCAGACAAGGTGTGAAGGGCAGGTCAGGCAAGGGCACACCCTACCTTCAAGCCCAGGAGCAGAACACAGCCAGAGCACACCTGAGGGTCAGCTGCAGCCCAGCTCCCCATGGAGGCCACAGCCCACATGAGCCACAGGCCACACCAGCCACAGCACACACAGGCTGCGGTCCACAGAGGCCACAGTCCACACGAGCCCCAGGCCACGCCAGCCACAGCACACACGGGTTGCGGTCCACGGAGGCCACAGTCCACATGAGCCACAGGCCACGCAGGCCATGCCAGCCGCAGCACATACAGGCTGCAGTCCACGGAGGCCACAGTCCACACAGGTTCTGCCTCAGTCTCCACTTCCCAGCCCCTCGTCTTCACTTTCCTCCTGAGGTGGCTTCTTTCCTCAGAAAGCCCAGGAGGGAGCACAGGCCCTCGTGGGCGGAGGTGGGTGGGATCCCCGTCCTGAGCAGAGCGCGTTTACCCAGGCTATGCAGTTGAACTGGGTCCACCTGTGCCTATGCAGGAAGCACAACTGGACTGTTGTGTAGGGCTGAGTCCCGCCCACCCAGAGGGGCCCCAGGAGGACAGGAAGGCAGGGACGAGCTTGAGCAACGCACAGGTACCACTGTCCCCACTGCTGGGCTCTTGGTCACGGGCAGGAAGGTGCACAGAGCCTGGGGTCCTCACTGAATGTCAGCACGGCTGCGGAAGCACAGCCAGAGCCTGCCCTGTGCCACAGCAGCCTGGACACCTCGTGCTGGGTGGTGGTCAGCATCCCCACAGCTGGCCCTGTGGACATCAGCCTTCGATAGGCCCCTTGCCACCCAAGCTTGAGGTCACAGGCACCAAAAGCAGGCGGACGTCTGCGGAGCCGGCAGGTGGACGCAGACACATAGGGAGCGTCCCGGGTGGAGGCAACCATTAGCCTAGGTTGGAGAAGGTTCTGCACAGAACAGCTTAGCACGTCTAATTAAAAACACTCTGAGAAATGCCGTGTTCAGAAGAAAAAGGGTGACTCTGTCGGCCTTGGCAGGGCCAGCAACCCTCTGTGCTGACACAGAGCGAGCACGTCCCTCCAGGCGTGGGAGGCGAGGGTGCTCCCGGAGGAGAGACGAGGCCTTCTAGCCAGGCCAGGCACAGGCCAGCGGAAGCTCTCAGCCCTGGCTCCATGCAGGGCCAGGCGAGGGAGGCGGGCGCCCCTCCTTTCTAGCACCTCCTCCTGAGATGCTCCTTAGCCAGCTCATGTCCACATCAGAGTGGCCACCTATGTGGACATTGTGGCCCTCACACTGCCCCCAGGTCCTTGGTGCCCATGAGCAGGAATCCTCCACCTGCGGGGTAGCCAAAGGAGGCACAGCGTCGCTGCAAAGGAGAAGCCACGCAAGGGCCGGGGCCTGGGAGCCACAGGGGACGTGGCTCTCCCTAATGCCGCTGGTCCCCAAAGGGTTGATTCTCCAGTTAAAATGGCTCATTTCACACCCAAAAGTGTGCAAAGAACACACGCCCAGAGGCCTTGAAGTCACCATAGGGCGGTATAGGGGGCTGAGGCGCGTTCTGCAGCATCCGTGGAGCCTTGTGTGGTGGGAACACAGGCCACTGGGGCCAGCTGCGGTGTGGGGAAGATGCTGTGTCAGGTGACAAGAGCAGGCTGTGTGCCAAGCCAGGGACAGGGATGGAGAATGTTGTGCTGAAATGTCCCAAAGGGGGGGAGGCTGCTGTCCACGCATCCCAGCCCAGCCACAAAAATTAGCCCACACTTCCTGCAGCGTGGCCAGTGCTGGGCAGCAGCAGGTTGTGCAGTGTCTGCTTTGGGGTTGGGGCGGCAGTCGGACTCCTCCGGGCAGGGCCCCCAGCATGAAGTTCTGCGCTGGGCGTGCACAGCTCCCATGAGACCACACAGCTCATGCAGGGGAACTCGGCGCTGTCCTGTGGAGCCAGCAGGGAGAGCTGCCCTGGGGCACTACGCTCCAGGGAAGGGACACAGGCAGGCAGGGTGAGGCTGGGCACAGCGGAGCAAGCGCGGCCCTGAACACAACAGAGGGGCCACGGCTGATGGTCTCAGACGCCCCTGCAGGACCCGCGTCCCACTGTGCTCAGTCTCTCACCTCCCCTGGGACACAAATGAAGAGCAATTATAACAAAAGCTCAACTCGACGTTGATTTTAACAACAAAAATCAAGTCATCTCCCAGCAGCCACTACCAGCATGGAAGGAAAAGCATCTGTCCTGCATCTACAGACAACATGAGCTGGGAAAAATCCCTGGGTCCCCTTGTGCCCGGGTACCAGCCAGGTCCCCCGCAGCCAGGACCCTGCCGCCGGTCTCCCTCCCCACCCCCAGGTCCTTCCTGACCCTCAGCACCCTGCCTGAAGTCTGTACATCAAGCATGAGCCTCTCATGAGCCTATAACAGGGCCGAGTCTCGGGGCTGCGGCCCTTAGTATCTGCCTGGGCCCTGCCCATGGTTCTTTGATTCAATCCTTCATCAGCCAGGCAGGGACCCAGCTGGTCACTGTCCTAACTGAGTCATCACAAACTACAAACCTAAAACACTCGGGAGCTGACCAGCTCCTGGGAGTTCAGGTTTCAGGGACCTGTGAATTATTCACGGGGCGCGGCCTCCCGGGGACGGGCAGATGCTATCGGGCAGGTCACTTTGGTGACTGTAAACAGAGCTGCAGTCTGGGACCCCTGGGTGGGAGATCAGGCCCTGCAGTGGGGGCCACTGGGGCAGGGTCCACAAAGCCAGGGGGAGGCTGCAGCGTGCTCAGGGCACGTCCCCAAGATGCCCTGGGTGCACCTGCTGCGGTGTCAGCTGCCGCCAGGAGTCCCAGCAGGGAGACCTGAGAGCTGGAGGGCCAGGCCAAGGGCAGGGGAGACCCTGCATGGGACAGGCTGACCCTCGATGCAGGGGACCCTGTGAGGGGCAGCCAGCGGGGCCCTGGCCAGATGCCCTTTGTGGAAAGATTCTCCAAAACACTCAGCCCACTAAAGAAAAGGCAAGTTTTAAGGTCCAGGAAATTCCTCAATCCTTCCTTGCTGGTTTTGAGGTAACAATGGGAGCAGCCACAGCAAGCTCTGGAGACAAACGTGGGGGCCGGTGGAGGGCAGTGGTCAGCACGCATGGGGGGAGCCCTGGCTGGGGCTGCTGGGTCCACACAGACTGCACAGACTCCATCCATCCTGGGCCGTGCAGCTGGCCTTGAACTCACCCAGGGAGCCACCGGCCAGCCTGATGGGCAGGCACTGCACAGCCGGTCCGCAAGGCCCCTTTTGATGTGGCATTTTGACTAGGGTGGCTCAGAGATTACCTCGCGGACTACAGGAGCCTGTGCTGACAGGGGTGGTCCGTCCCCGGCACGAGAAAGACACACCCACAGAAGAGCAGGCGTGAGGCCGTTCCTGTTGAGGGTGATGACCCGAACGCGGAGGGCCACCCAACAGGAAGGTCCCCAGGGGAGGGAGGAGTGCGGGCCACTTGGCCACGCTGGTCAGCTGGTGGCCTGGACACATCCTTCATGATGCTCCGCCTCACCAGTGAGAACCAGGTGAGGCCACAGCCAGCCCCTCTCCTCATCAGAAATGCCGGGGCCTCTGGCCGCCCTTGGACGAGGCTGGACCTACCTGTCCAGTCGGCCTCGGCCCCAGCAGGCACCAGAGTGGCTGCTGTGGGCACCACCTCATGCAGCCCCGTGTCAGGGGCCACGTCCTGCCCCTCTCTCCTCCACTCTCAGGCACGGCTGGGGTTTTGCACTTTGCAGATCTCGGGGCTGATTTTATGGGCAGATGTTTTAGTGTAGACGTAAACATGATGCTGACGTAGCAAAGACACCAGCAGGCTGAGAAGGCCCGCGAGCTACCATGCTCTCATGTGAGACGGCAGACCTGGGCATGAGGTGGCTCAGGGGGTGAGTGTGCCCTGACACGTGGCCTGGTCTGTGGGTGACGAGGAGGGGCCAGGCATCCAAGCTGCTGAAGGATGTGCCGAAATAACTCAGCGGCACAGGGGAGAGCTCTGTGGTTACCGCGCCGAGCGAGTTTCTATTTCTGTGTGCTTTACCATTATGTGCAAATTCTATTTGCACCCAATTTGTGGTCCAGTAACCAAAAAACAAAACAGAGCTCCAAGCCCCTCTTTTTGGCTGCTCACCTCGCGCTGACGCAGATGTGAGCTCGCTACGCGCATCCGCCAGAAAAGCTCCTGAGATAGCTGACAGGCTCACAAGAAATGGCGCCACACCCCAGCATCTTCTGCTGGGGACCGCTTTCTTTTTCCTTTCGACCATGGGGGACACCAGCCGTTCATTCCATTCCAACACCACCCACCCGTGCATGCCACACTCCTTCCCCAACAGGTACCATTTAATTTGCAATTGTTTTTGAGGATACACTTTAAGGACATTTTAAATAACTTTTCAAGTTTCATAATTCCCCCAGAATGTCCCAATTTCCTCTATGACATGTGCGATGACAGATGAATGTCGCCCTGTTCCCACTTGGACAGCACAATGCAGCCAGCTCCCCAGGCTCAGGGCGGTGGGTTCGCGGAGCCTGGTTCTCCAGGCCAGGCACCCTGACACACAGGAGCTGGTGGATGCAGAGGAGCAGGGAACGGGAATCCCTCAAAAAGCAAGGGCACTCCATGCTCATCACCCAACATATCCTCTAAAAGCAGCCGTAATTCTCAGGCCCAGCACCTGAACCAATGCTGAACGGCGCACAGCTTTCTGACAAAGGCCTGGCATTTATAACCCTCAGCCCTGTGGCCGGTGCCCCTTACCGATATAATCCACAACAAACAGGGTGCTCGGCCATTATTTCTCCATTGCTAATTTTCGTGCCTCCTTCCTTAAGTCTTACTTCCTCTCCTTTTAAATATCTTTCCCAGGCAGCAGTAATGCACTCCCATTCAGTGGAACCCACAGTGAGGAAAGGGAGGTAAATGCCTGCAGTGATTCAGCAGCAGCACAGGCAGGCATTACCTGACCCACTCTCCCTGGGAAGGCGGAAACCTAAAATGTCAAAGCGGCTGCTCGGCACTGAGGCGTCTCTGCATTTTCTCACGCCAAGCAGCAAACAAAGTAGGTATTAATTGGCATCAAGCACAGAAGTCACAAATACCACCTTAACATCATCTGCGAGCACTGCTACAGTGTTTCACTTCTGCGCTTTGCCAGCGAATTCTATGTGGCTGATTGCTGCATTGGCAAACAGCTATTTGTCTCCGTGGCCTCCTGCCCTCGAAAGCTTTTTATTTACCTCAGTGGAATAAAATAAAAACTCAGGGGGCCTGCCGAGTGCCCCTCTCGGCTTGCATCCGTTCCTCAACAGCAGAGTGGGGCAGCCGGTTCCATGATGTTGGTTACTGGGGGAGACGGCTCTCTCCTACGCTGCAGGGCCCGAGCCAGTGTGCCTCTCTGTGCTTGCACAGAAGCAAAGTGTCTGGTAGCGTCCCAAGCTCAGGAGGTGACAGGCACCACGCAGGGAAGCAATGACAGCCCCACATAGCCATTGGAATTTCACATGGCGGAGAGGGGCAGGTTGGGCCAGTACTGTCCCTCAGTGTGCCTCCCTGGCCATCGCTGATGCACGTTCTAACTCTATAGCACGTGGACACATTCCTTTCCCAAAGCGTTCATGGGGTGAGGAAACATCGCCAGAGCCACACCACGGTGAGCCCCGCCCCCCGCAGGGTCCTGGCTGCAGGTACAGCTGGGTGCACCACGCTGCCTCCACCGGGAACCCCCATCACCTGCTCCTTCCACCACCACCCAGCCCCACACCTCCCAGCAGGCCACAGCGTGTGCCAGGGACCCAAGGCGTGGAGGGGTGGCACCCGCTGCTCCAGGGCTTCCGAGAGGGAAACAGGGAGTCACAGAATGACCCGTGGCACAGGGTGAGGTCTGTGCATGGGTACGCCTACAGAAATTTTTTTTCTTTTTCTTTCTTTTTTTTTTAGGGAGCAGAAAAGTTTTAGACTGGCTGGCCGGCTACTTTCAGTCCTAGGAGTGGACTTTCAGAAAGCAGCCGCATACAGCAATTTCTAAAACAACTATGGACGCAAGAGCAAGTGCCGTGTGGCCCCCTCACCGGAGGACACACACGTGCTTACCACCCTTCAACCTCACAACGGTACCAAAGCAATCCACACTCAGCACAGCTGTCCTCTGAATTCTGAGTATTGTTCTCAGCCGGCCCACAGTCAGGGAGGGGAGCTGGTGACACTCTGCGGGGGGCCGGGAGCTGAGGTGCAGGGAGAGCGATTTCGGCTTTCGACACTTTCTGTGAGTCCATCGGGACGCAGCCCGCTAAGCTGAGGGCCGTCTGTACCCAGGACTGGAGTTCCCACTGCACACCTTAGCCACCCGCTGTTCTTGTGTCAGGGGAAACCCAGGCAGCAGTTGCTCCAGCCGGTGCTCCCCACGGGTGGGTCCGCGGACCCCGTACCTGCACGATGGGGTGTCCTCCTGCGGACGCCTTCACGGCTCCCCGGCTGCCTTCTGTCTCGTAGTGAGCTCTGTGGTGTGACTTGGGCTGCACTTCAATCCGCAGCTCATAGGGCCCCGAGTGCGACGGCAGCTGCCAGTCGAGGGCAGGCAGGGACGGGCTGGAAAGGAAGAGAGGGGCAGTGAGTGCGGCCCTGGCACAGGGTGACCAGCGCTGCCCTGTCAGTCAGTGCCAGGCGGGAGGGCGGTGCCGTGGCCTGCGCATTCATGGCTTGCCGGAGCCTCACGAGCAAGGCGAAGCTGCTTTCCTCCTTCATGATCAGTTTCTGGAAACCACACAGGTGGTGGGACTGACCAACAACCTTCTTTTTTGCGATACTGGGGGTTGAACCCAGGGCCATGCGCCTCCATGCTCTGCAAGTGCTGGACCACTGAGCTGCATCCCCAGCCCATTTTTTTTACTTTTTGAGACAGGGTCTTGCTAAGTGAAGCAGACTGTCTCTGGTCTTGAACTTGCGATCCTCCTGCCTCCGCCTCCCGAGCCGCTGGGATGACAGGGGTGCGCCACCCCGCCCAGCTGACCAACAATCTTAAACTCAGAGAGGTGTAGCCCGGCCGAATGAAGACACCAAAGCAGAGGCCTGAGTGGCTGTGGCCAGCCCTGCCCAGTGCAGTGAGGAGGAGAGAGACACCACCTCAGCAAGGCCCTGGTGCCTCCCTCTAGGCACAGGTCGGGGCATGGCCGGGCTCAGCCACACAACTTTCCTTGGAGCAGTGAGCAGGATCCCTGTAGGCAGGAGGAGCAGAAGGCAGCAGAAGTGCCCACCCACCCTCCCCAATGCCACCTGGCTTTGTGATGATCCCATCCCAACAGGAAGCAGGCAGCCTGGAGCCTTAGTGCAAATGCCCATGTCTGTGACCATTTGGGTATGACCTGGGCCACCTCTACGGCAATGTGACCCGCTAACATTAGCGCACCAGGTGCACCGCAAGTCCGTGTCTGCTTAGGGCAGGGAAACACCAAAGGCCCCCTCCGGCCACACCAGCAACCCCCACACAAACTCAGAGTGGTGCTGCCGGCTTCAGGACAGCGCTCCTGGCTCGGGAAGCACCGCCTGGGCTCAGCAGCCCTAGGGGCCGTCAGAGCCGTTTCCTGCGTGGGGTTATCAGCGCTGGATGCCCAGTTTCCAGCAGCTCTGCCAGGCGGAAGGAAGATCACAGAGCAGAGGTCTCAGCTAGGGGAGTACAGCACCAGGTGGGAGCTGGGCAGGCTGCCCGCTGCTGGGAGGGGAGGCACCGTGGGAGCCATGGCCCCATTCCTGCGCAGGAGGCGGAGCAGGGACCCAGGGCTCCCCTGAAGGGGTTCCCCACCCTGGCCAAGGGGAATGGCACAGGCGGGAGTTCCCGCTGCCGGGGGCGGGGGTGTGTGTGTGTGTGACCACCTTAGTCCCCAACCCGCAGCGCCCATATCTCCTGCTTATTAGCTGACAGACACCTACACAAGAGCAAGTCTGTCGGTCTCCACAGAAACGCTGCGGTTTGCTAGAAATAGATAAACAAATAAAAACAAAACTCAACAATAAAAAGAACTGGGTCCAACCCAACTCCCAGGAAATTATAAAAAGAAAAAGAGAGAGAGAGACATACACAGAGGCACACAAAGACAGAGACAGAGAGGGGGAGTCAGACAAACAGAGAGAGACAGACAGAGAGAATCTGGCTGAAAGAGGCAGGAAGGAGGAAGGGGAACAGCTCCACGCCTCCCGGTCTGGTGAAGGCGGCCGTGTTTCCTACAGATAAGGAATCCAAACGCTCTGCACCTGACTCTGACTCGGAGCAGCTTTGTGTGAACGGCTCACTCCTCATCGCTTACAGAGCACCACACAGTGTGTGCACAGCTCACAGCGGCAACGGCCTACCAAGCACTGTCATCTGGACAATTAAGAGGGTTGATTGTGCTCGCAAACGTTCAGCATGAATTTGCTAGCTCCAAAATCATACAGTCCTGCCTGCAGGCTGGATCGGAGAGGAGATCCAGGCTGCAGCAGGCAAGAGGGGGCTCCCTCCGCCCACCACAGGCCTCTTGGGGGTCTGTGCCTAGGGCAGCCACAGACCCCAGGGGAGAGTTCTCTGCCTGCCATCCTGTGATTGGGGTTCACTGCCAAAGACTGGCGCTCAGAACTGGCCATAACTTCATGCTTTGAATTCACTTTCAATTTAATCTGATCTTTTTATAATTTATTTTTAATTGTATTTATTTTTTATTTGTACGTATGTGTGTCTTTATTTATTTTTGCAGTACTAAGGGGCTGAACTCCGGGCCTCACGCATGCTTTTGCAAGTGCTCTACCACTGAGCCAACCCCCACCCCATCCCTCTTTTACTTTTTATTTTGAGACAGGGTCTCGATAAGTTACGCAGCCTGCTTCTGGCCTCAAACTTGTCATCCTCCTGCCTCTGCCTCCTGAGTCTCTGGGATGACAGTTGTGCATCACCCCAACCGGCTAATCCAATATTTTTGAAATTCACCCAGAAAACAAATGTCTGAGCAGCTTTTTTAGATCACTTGGTTTGTACAAGCGGAAATCATCTGAAATTATCCCACACGCATGTTCAAATCACTTCTCATATACCACCACCCGGAGGTGTATCCCAACAACCGAATGTAGATGCATAAGTGTTTTACATTATGTTTACAAAACATGTAATTTGGTATCTTGGCTTTTCTTTTTTGAAAGAGAGAGGGCATTTTGTTCAAAGATGATTTAATCACAGCACGACCTTTCACTACACAGACAGTTCTTACTGTAGGGCTGGACCTTGGGTATTCCTGCCCCCTGATCCTGGAGGTACCAGTGATGGGAAGCCCAGATAACTGGATCTGAGACCACATCTGTGACCCTCCTTAGCACAGGCTCACCGAGGGCGTGAGCGTTCTGGGGCTCCTGGCGCACTAGCTCATGCTTCCTGAGGGTGTGGTGCGGCCTCCCCACCCCTGCCAGCTGGTGGTAGACGAGCCTGGTAACGCTGCAACCTTTACCAGAACTCCCCAGAGATGGCTCCGCGGCTAGCGCGTGCGCCGTGTTCAGGTCTGAGACACGTGGGAATCTGAAAGCAACAGGTGGTGTAAGAATAATAAATGCGAACAAAAACACGAGCCCGCTAGGTGTCCACTCAATCTCACTCTTGTACCTCACAGAAGACTCTGAGGGGCCCCAGGCCACCCGCCCAGCCTCCGCCGATAGAGGATGCCCACCACAGACACGTCACCTGCACCAGAACTGCTACATTCTCTGCATCCGGTCAGAAAGCCACCTACGAAGTGCAGTCCCGTGACTACAGACCGGGGACGTGGACCTTGTGAACTTCACGTGACAGACAAATGTCCTAAGACACAACCCAGGATAAGACACACAGGCAGGGCTGGAGGTGACAGGCTCGGTGCACGCTGCCGGCTGCAGGTGTGTGTCCTGTGGAGACACTGAGCCCTCCCCTGGAGGAACAGCTGCCGGCGGAGCGCCTCAGCCTGCTCCACACACGCGCCGGGGAGGCTCCAAGCAAATGACATCTTCTCCTGAATTCGCATGAGGGAGTGTTTGTAGAGCTTTTCCTCAGTGCTGCAAGGCCTGGGCGCCTTGGGACACGAAGCAGTGGCCTCAGTCTCTGGGGGCTGAGTGGCTGGACTAACGTGGCCAGCACAGTGGGGGTAGAAGCTAGAGAGAGAGCGACAGGCTGGCCTCCCACGGGAACGGGCAAGTCAGATCTTCCGCAGCGCCACGGTGCGTGGGCGCAGGGCAGGGAGAAGCCGCTGGCTCTCCCCATCTGAATCACTGCTCACAACGTGGTTTCCCACGAGAACGGGCTCTGTCCTATGACTCTGCTCTCTCACGTGGGGAGAGTGAAGACACTGTGAGCACACGGGTCCCAGCATGGAGGCCACCCCGCCCCGGGTCTGAAGCCAGAGGCCGGAGGGCTCCCATCCGCACCAGGTCCACGCTTCCTGCTCTGCTGCCTTGGACCACTGGAGGCTTGTGCGCCGCCTGGGAGACCTCTCGCCACTCGGCCACTGTGGACTCCAAGGCCGCCTTCTCAGCCTCGCGAGGTCTCGCCCCGCACAGCAACGCTGCTCAGAGGCACCTCCAGGGAGAGGCTCTCGAATCCCGGCTCCTGCTTCGTCCTCTCGAGCGGAACCAAACACCACCTTGTCCCAGTGCTCAGAAGATGCTGTGGGTAAGACGGTCTTCCAGGATGAAGGTGCCCTTCACATTTGTCCTCTGAGCTCTGCTTTTGTGTTTCTCCCACCCAGGTACCCAAGGGGCCCAGAAGCGAGCTAACCACAGGGAGGAACGCCGATGCCCAGGCGTTACTGCACCAGAAACTCACGGCCAAGGTCTTCGGATGATAGCTCACAACTGACAAGAATGTCAGGTCTGCCCGTTCTCCTTGCCGTCCCAGCCTCTCAGCCTCTGAGCAGGGGCAGGGGCCATGGCCACCCCCCATCCAGGCGGTTTAACCCTGACATGCCCAACCAAACACCTGGGGCAAGGCTCACGAGGCTTGTCAGCTGCATGGACCAACTGCCTCCCAGGTTAGAACAAAGTCACTGAACACCTGCTCTACCCAGGACCACTAACACCACAAAGAGACATCGGAAGCCTGCCTCCCACAGGCAGGCACAGCCACCTGGCCAACCACGGAATTAGATCCGAGGGAACCCAGGGCTGCACCTATCTGAGGGAAAAACTGGGAACACAGAGAACCAAAGAGTCAAAGGGCACGCTGCAGGCCCTGACCAAAATCCAGACGGGGTGCGAGAGGGCCCTGGATGACTTCTGCAGGAAAAACAAGGAGAGGAAAGCAAAATACAAGGAGACAAGACACCTGTGGGGCAGGGCGACCTGTGCCATGGCTGCGAGAAGATCGGACGGGAAACCCCAACATCAACACGGGGATTAAGAACTCACTTCACACCAGTGACCGGCTGAGGTCGAGGGTCACAGTGCGCTGCCAGAGCAGAGCTCCTACCCTGAAGAGAGACAGGCTGAAACGTGCGGGTGATGGGGTAGGAGGCCCGCGCCTGCTCAGTGCACATGGGGTGAGGGGAGGGAGGCCCAGTGGCCACATGGGCTGTGGCAGGCGCTAGTCGGAGTCCACGCCAAGATTTCCTGTGGTGAAAGGGAAAGACCACAAACAGGTTTGGGGAGTGCGGGGTGGTGGGAGTGGAGGGCAGGCCACAGTGATCACGTGGCCAAGTCGCGGGAGTTGGGGGTTCAGTTTGGGGTGATTCTATTTTTGTGAGTTTTCTTTTTAAAATATGTTCCACAGGGAAGTATCTGGTTTATATAGCAAAGAAAGTAATTTAAAAAGTGTTAAGTCTTATGGTTTAACTTTCTGTGCTTGCTCTGCCCCTGCTTTGCCATGCTGGGCCTTCTCAGTCCCTCTCCTGAGAAAGGCCACTGTCACCCAATATCTAAAACCAACTCTCACCGTCGGTCAGTCCAAACCAAACACAAACGTAACTCCTTCCTGCCAAAGCCCAGAGGAGACACAGCTTTGCATACAGTGTGGGTAAAATCCTTTTAACTCTGAATCTCCCAAGGGCTAAAGCCCCTATGTGCTCATGTCTTAGAAGAAAACCGAGAAGGCTACACTCATGCCACCTGCGATTCTAAGGCAGAGGGAGCGACAAAGCCTAAACCCAGCAGGACCAAGATCTGCCTACATGAAGGATGACAGACGCAAGTTTAAGGAAAACAAGGTCTTCAACTTATGGCACCTTTCCTCAGGGGCGGCGGCCAAAGGTCTCTTTGTTGTTCTACTATTGGGTTTTACCCCTTAATTTAAAAAGAGAGAGAGGAAAGAAGGGAGGGAGTTGGCCGACATGTTTCTCAGCTGCCTCCGTGGAGTCTGGGCCTCTTGGCTCTGTCTACCCTGTTGTCAGGGCCGAGCCCAGGACCACAAAGCAACCGCCTGCCAAGGGTCCAGAGTTGGGCTGTGGCCCCTGACTGGGGGACTCTGGCTGAGAAAGTTCATCCCCCAGAGAGAGGTCGGCGTTCCTGGAGGTCAGCCCACCACCTGCTGGGAAGGGGACAGGTGGCCCAGAAGGAAACCGATTCTGGCCAATGCCCTGAGGGGTGCAGGGTCTGTGAGGAACCCTTCCTGCTCTGCCCACGCCCACGCAAGGCTCTGGACAAGGCTCCCAGCTGCCCAGCCCCCACAGTGGCCCCCTGGCCCCGCCATGGCCTGCCAGCTCCACCTTCCACAGGGCGCTCTGAGGCCCTCAGGGACCTTGTGTGCACCTCATGACTTGAGAACACGGGTCTCCACAGAGCCTCTCCCTTTTGTTTCTGTTGAGCCGGACAGGGTGGGAATGGGGGCGAGGCCTCAGCACGGCAGGAAACTGAATCTCAGAATCTCATGAGAGGGGAAGCCTGGGCCTCTGGCCCACACAGTTCTCTTGGGACCCCGGCCTGGTGGGCTAGCATCCTGGGGTCCCAGCCCCCCATAGTCCTCCTGGGGCCCTGACCTGGTGGGCTAGCATCCTGGGGCCCCGGCCTGGTGGGCTAGCATCCTGGGGCCCCGGCCTGGTGGGCTAGCATCCTGGGGCCCCGGCCTGGTGGGCTAGCATCCTGGGGCCCCGGCCTGGTGGGCTAGCATCCTGGGGTCCCAGCCCCCCATAGTCCTCCTGGGGCCCTGACCAGGTGGGCTAGCATCCTGGGGCCCTGGCCCCCCAGAGTCCTTCTGGGGCCCCCGGCCTGGTGGGCTAGCATCCTGGTGCCCCGGCCTGGTGGGCTAGCATCCTGGGGCCCCGACCTGGTGGGCTAGCATCCTGGGGCCCCGGCCTTGTGGGCTAGCATCCTGGGGCCCCGGTCTGGTGGGCTAGCATCCTGGGGCCCCGGCCTTGTGGGCTAGCATCCTGGGGCCCCGGCCTGGTGGGCTAGCATCCTGGGGCCCCGGCCTTGGGGGCTAGCATCCTGGGGCCCCGGCCTGGTGGGCTAGCATCCTGGGGCCCCGGCCTGGTGGGCTAGCATCCTGGGGCCCTGACCTGGTGGGTTAGCATTCTGGGGCCCCGGCCTGGTGGGCTAGCATCCTGGGGCCCCGGCCTTGTGGGCTAGCATCCTGGGGCCCCGGCCTGGTAGGCTAGCATCCTGGGGCCCCGGCCTGGTGGGCTAGCATCCTGGGGCCCTGACCTGGTAGGCTAGCATCCTGGGGCCCCGGCCTGGTGGGCTAGCATCCTGGGGCCCCGGCCTTGTGGGCTAGCATCCTGGGGCCCCGGCCTGGCTGACTGGTGTCCTGGGAACCTGTCACCACAAAGCTGCTCCTCTTTGATCCAGGATGGGCACCTGCAGCCAGGGGAAATATATGCCCAGCAGAGGGTCTGGGAGTGGCAGGAAAGAAGACTTCACAGAGACAGTGGGAGGAAGGGGGAAAGCGAGACCCAAGGCTGGACTCTCCTATCATCAGGGTGGGCTCAGGACCGGGCTGCACTCCGCCTGCCTCTGCCTCTTGTGGCCGGCCCCTCCCTCAGGGCTGTGTAGGACCCATCCCGGTCCCCAGCCACAACCCAGGATGCCTGATGCTCCACCTTGCCCTCGACCTGAGCCTGGCCTGTGCTGGTCCAGTGGCTTCTGGGCACAGGGACAGAGACAGCCAGGGTCCCCGTCCCAGGAGCAAGGCTGAAACCCAAAGGGTGGCAGCCACTGTCCTAGACAATGGAGCGTGCACTTGGTCAGGAGTTCAAGTCCAAGCAAAGCCACACATCTGGAACTTGCAGAATAGAGGCAGCAGTGAGGGGACCTTTGTTTTAAGTGACAGATACAGGAATTTCACAAGGTCGGTCTCCTTCCAAGCATCCACCAAACGCAGCACAGAGCATTTCCAAGGGAGCACCTCCACTGGCTCTTTGAAAACCCACATCCCCCTCATCTGTGCCCCCATCCCCCGCCAGAACACAGCAGGACCCTCCAGGTGCACGAGGACCAAGCACCTCTCACCCAGGCCCGAGTGAGCCAGGCCGAACCCCCAGACCCCCGCTAGACCCAGCCCCTCAGCACCAGCCTGGAGCATCCTGGGCAGGCAGAGAAAGAGGAAGGGCGGTGGAGGAGCAGGACTCCTGCTGGACTCCTGCTGGACTCCCTCGGCCCTGAAGGCAGGTCCAGGCTCTGCAGGTCCCACCCTATCCTAGACCTCAGTGCCTTCTTAGCAGCCGCAGGTAATATGTGGTCACACAGACCTTGTTTCCGCAACAAGAATGCATCAGGCAAGACTTGCCATGGTTTGTTTATGAAAAGTAAATGCCAGAGGTGATGGCGCACGCCTGTCATCCCAGCGGCTTGGGAGGCAGAGGCAGGAGGGTCGCAAGATGGAGACCAGAAGCAGTCCACGTAACTTAGCGAGACCCTGTCACGAAAAGTAAAATCAAATGGGCTGGGGTGCAGCTCAGTGGTCTAGCACTTGGAAAACATGCAGGCGTGAGGCCCTGGGTTCAACCCCCCAGTACCGCCAAAAAAAAAAAAGTAAATACAAACCAACAAACAAATTAAAACAACAAAGAAATTCAGTATCACACAAAAGCACACAGGAGTGGGCATAAGCAACTCACAGGACCAACGCTCCCAGGGACTCAGTTTCTACACGGGGCTCAAATACCCCGGTCAAGCTCTCCAAGTCCGCTCAGCTTAGTGCCGACCTCCAGGAAGCCTGGGCTGCATGAACCAGCAACCACTGCTGTTAAAGGGACTTCAGAGAAACCCAGGCTCCGGCAGTGACATTCTGAGATGTGTTCATCTCTCAGTCATCACGGGAGTGACCAGCTCGACACCCCCAGGGCCGGAGACCCTCAGAGACCAGCATAGGTGCCGGCTGCTCCTGAAGCAGGCCTCTGACCTCGGGAGTCCCCGTCATCCTTCCTCCCCGAGACAGGAGAGACCTCCAGAGCGGCAGCCAGGCCGTCCTGGAGCTCCAGGCAGCCTTGGGATCAGCGTGGTGACGGCATCCACAGGGTGGCCCTGCAGCAGCCACGGCATACCTCCTCCTGACTTCCGTGGCTGCCACCTGTGGAGTGAGCCACTGTGCATGCCCAGCACCCCCAAGTCAGCCAGGACCCCATCTCCCAGGCGATAAGGTCGAGGCCACAGTTAGACATAGGGGACTCAGCCTGGTGTCTGACCACGCTGACCACGCCATGCTCCGCCAAAGCCTGAGTCAAGAGGTCCCACCGATTCTCATTCTTTTTTTTTTGGGTACTGGGGGTTGAACCCAGGGCCTTATGCCTGCATGCTCTGCAAGTGCCGGACCACTGAGCTGCACCTCCAGTCCATTTTTTTACTTTTTGAGACAGGCTCTCGCTAAGTTACGCAGACTGCCTCTGGTCTCGAACTTGGGATCCTCCCGCCTCCGCCTCCAAAGCCGCTGGGATTATAGGCGTGCGCCACTGCACCCAGCCGCTTCTCATTCTTTAATTGGGTGGAGACATTTCCTCACACCACAGCCTCAAACCTGGAGGCTCACCAGGGCACGCTGCCTGCCACAGCTGTGAGCTCGCTGACCCTATACCTGAGCCGCTGGTCTGGCCCTTGCATAGGGACTTCCGGGCCACTGGTGCCACTGGCTGCGTGGCTTTCTTGGCCCTAGAGTTCTGACTGCAGGAGAAACAGGGGTCATCACAGTGAGTCACTGCCCTCAGACAGCCCGGGGCCTTGGACATACAGAGCCACACTCACTCGTGTGGGGAGGACTCAGGGTAATCGGGCATTTCCAGGTGCCTTGAGGTCTGCACCAAGCTTGTCCTGTGACCTGGGGAATCCTCCTCTGGAAGCAGCAGCCCGAGCAACAGGGCTGGGGCTGGGCGGCGGCCCCACAGGCCTGTGAGATGCTGCCCATCTCGGGGTAGACACGCGCACTTGCTTCTACACTAAAGCCACCTGACCACGTTTGTAATGCACACTGATGCATCTCAAGAACACGTGCATGTGATCTCCACATCACAAATCAAGCAATCCCTTCCGGTGGGCCCAGAATCCTTGCAAATGCAGAGCCAGGCAAGTGCAATGCACAAGGCCACAGCGCCCAGCCAGTCAAAGCCAGCGTGGTGGGCGTGGCCCTTCCTTCCTGTGTAGAGGGGCCTCGACTGGAAACAGTGTGCAGACTCCCATGCAGACGGGAATCCAGACGCCAGAGCAAGTGGCCTCATTTGGGAACGCTGGAGGGAAAATCCTATAGCCAAACGCTGCTTCTCCTATCAAGACCAACAGTACCTGCACACCGAACCCCAGCGTCCAGAGGAAGCCATGGGAAGGCAGACTCGCCATGACAGATGAAAACACCTGCTCAGGACTCCAAGGAACACTGGTAAATGAATCCCACCACTCTGCACTTATGAGCCTAGTGTTAAAGGCGAGCAGTGTCTCCCGGAGCTGGGATTTAGCTCAGTTGGTTTAGTTCAGAGCACCACTCTGCAGTCTCTGAGGTCCTGGGTTTGATTCCCAGCACTGCAAAAATGGGAGAAGGATGTGGCAATCCACTTCCGAGGCAATCCTAAAACAATCTGCCATTGAAAACCCTATGAGGGTTGCTATGAGTTGGACACGACTCGACGGCACCTGACAACAACAACAGGTGTCTCCTGATTGCCTTCTGATCCCCAGGCAGGGACGTTTCTCCACTGCTAGCAGGTCACTAACCACCTCTTCCTAGTGCTTTCCTCAGACAGAAGAGCCGGAATCCACTGTCCTGTCTGTGGTCACTGATGGGATGCATGGTGGCCCTGGTTGTGTCCTCCTGTCCCAGGAAATCTCAAAAGTGGATACTGGTGAAGACTCTGGGGCTAGGACTCTCCCAGGCCCGGCCAAGGCAAGCAAGGCCAGCCACAGCCGCTCTGCCCCACTGAGAGCACATCGCAGCAGTTTGATTATTCTGAGATTACATTTTGAGTCTCAGTGGTTGGACTTAGAAGTTTGAGCACCGAGCCACAAAGAGTCAAGTCATCTCACCTCCCCAGGAATGCAGAAGCACACCAGTCCCCTGTGCCCACAACACATCCCAGGAAAACTGAGGGTCAGCGTCCTTCCACACCACGGAACTTCTGTTTCCACAGACACCTCGAAAAGCCTGGCTCAGCCCCCAGGCTCATCTTCAGGTCAGAAATCAGCATCTCCAAGCGCATTCTCCAGGCTTGGCCGTGAGCGCTGAGCCAAGGGCTCAGGCAGCCCACGAGCTGCCGGCACCACGGCAGCCGTGAGGAGGGAGGAAACGCGCTGAGGGCCACGAGCAGGCTCACTCTTTATGATGTTCAGCGAGTTCCACATGCAGTTCCTGGAGCTTAAATGCCCCTCCCTTACTCAGGAGGCCCCAGAAGGCAGCCCCTCTGCAGGGCAGCTCCGGTCCCCAGCTCCCTGGCCCTGCAGCCCCCACTGTGTTCTGCCCAGGGAGGCCCAGAATCAGTCCTGCCTCCTGGCTGACCACCATCCTCAAGGGAGGGCTAATGCCGCACGGCTCTTGGGAGCTAGGGATCCACACAGGTGGTACCTGGGCTGTAGGCTTCGGGGTCAGCTCATCTTGTGTTCCAGCTCTATTGGTCATTAACGGGCCGTCATGAACAAGGGACCTAGAGGCAGGCCGTGGGTCTGCCAATAGCCAGGTGTCCACGCTGAGTCCTAAGGCTGTCCGGCACTTCCTTATTTGCAGATGGTCCATCAGATGGGGGGAGGGTGATGGAGGACTCTCCCCCGCCACAGATGCGCTGCTCCCTCCCCACAGCCTCTAGGAGCTCCCAGGCCTGCAGGACCATTGTATGTCAGGATGAGGGCACAGGGGAGAGGCCGCCCCACACCCACCCCGACCTGCAGGTGCAACTCCCCAACTCAAGGAGGGTGGCGGCATCCCCGCCCTCTGGGGAGGGACAGCAGAGGCCCCTTCCCATGCAGGAGGAAACGGTAAACAGCTGCTGGGCATGGAAAGCGGCCTCGGCACCTCACTTGTGCGCCACCTGCCTTGGGAGGCTGGCTCGGCCACGTAGAGCAGCCGTGGCTGCTCCTTCAGCACAGGAAGGCGGTCAGTGTGCACTTCCAGCCATACGCTGGCCTTCCTGTCCATCACAGGGCTTATTTGAGGACCTAACTGAGCACAGCGCCCTGGCAAGCACTAAGGGGGAAGTGCAAGCCATCCACTCGGCTTAGAGCCAGGAGCCCACTGCGTCTCTAAACCAACAGTACGGGAGGCCACGGATGGCTGCAGCAAGGACGTGGGCTTAGAAGCAACTCAGGCTTTGGGGCCAACCAGGCCACGGGAGCCCCTCCTGGAAAGGCGTGGGCTGCTAGGGATAGGGAAATCCTCTAGACCGGGAGGGGGAAATCGCATGAACCACGTCCTGGGAACAGCCACGACCGGCTTCATGTAGTGGCTGCGGTCCAACCACGAAGGTGTTTTGCAAAACACCAGGGCAAGTTCACATCCCAAGTTCTCTGCTAACCGTCTTCCAAGGAGGTCACACAAATGCCCCTCAGTCCGCAGCAGGAGGTGCTGGGCAGGCCCCCACGTCCTGTGACTACCATTCATTTGTCCCACTAAACACTGAAGAAACCTTCCAAGGCCGAGGCCCTCCTGGGCTCCGGCTTGGAAACAACCTGCAGTCACCACTGTCCACCCGAGCCCAGGCACGTGTGTCCTTCTCAGACACCAAGGATCGGGAGCGTCCAGCTTGGCCACCAGAGCCCTGAGCTGGGCCCCTCAGCCTGGGGACACACAGGAGCCCACACCGTCTTCTACTGATGCTCTAGGCCTGCACAGACACCAGAGTCACAAAGCAGCTGTCCAAACCAGAAATCCGCGAGAGTGGGGATACTGGGAAAAAGACCTGGACTCACCGGCATCCCCGGGCTTGGTGTCAGCCCAACTTAGAAAGAACTGAGCTATTCAGACAGCTTCAAAGGGAGGAGAGGTTTCACCAGACCTTTCAAACCAACACTCAGGCATTATCATCGAAGCCACTAATGCGCCTACGCCCTCCAATGTCACAGCCAAAGTCTGAGAAAAACGAGGTCCGATGAGCACCGACTTGGACACAAACCTTCTGGTCACGGAGCCCAGAGCCAACACTGTTCACCACGCCTGCCCTTCCCCTGGGAATCCCACTCTCGCACAGGGATTTAACTCAATGAGCGTGCTGCTGATGTCGCAGACACACGCAATTAAAAGGCTTCTGCTTTCCCCGAACTACTCTTTCCCATCTAAATTCCTCCTGTAACTTTCCCTCCTACAGGCGAATCCAGAGACCATGCTGGGTGCAGACAGCGAAGGACATTAACACATTTCCCGGGAGCTTCTCGTAGCAGAGAAGAAACGCTCCCACACGGAGGAACTGAGCCGGGTGCTGAAGCACACAGTTAGGACAGGTGGCCCGTTAAGTCTGGTCTGGTGACGGAATGAATGGACGAAAGGTCCTTTAAACTTTAGTTTCTTCAGGTTAATGTAAAAACCCCTAAAAGCCACCATCTGAAAGCCACATTTAGAAATGGTGAAAGAAAGCTGGCGTCTCCAGACACAGACACTCAGAAGTGCATCCTTCCCCAGCCAGAGACAGTGTGGACACCACCCCCAGCGCAGCCCATTCTCGCCTGCACTCGGGAGCAACATGGAATGTTGCCCCACCTCTGCAGAAGTTGTCTGCTGTTACCACTATTGTCTGTGCGAAGATGTAACGTGGGACGGAACCTTGCTCCTTCCCAACAGGCTCTGAGCCTGGGTCCAATGCTAGGATGTTGTTGTTGTTGTTGTTAGGTGCCGTCGAGTCGTGTCCGACTCATAGTGACCCTCATAGGGTTTTCAATGGCTGACTGTTTCAGGATTGCCTTGGGAGTGGATTGCCAGGCCCTTCTCCTATTTTTGAGGTGCTGGCAATTGAACTTGGGACCTCAGAGACTGCAGCGCAGCGCTCTACCAACTGAGCTAAATCCCAGCCCCCAATGCTAGGATTGTTGTTGTTGTTGTTGTTAGGTGCCGTCAAGTTGGTATCCGACTCATAGCAATCCTCTGTACAACAGGGGAAACACTATTGTCAGTGCTTCTCTGCTGTTCATAAGGTTTTCAATGGCAGATTGATTTTTGGGAGGGGGTTGCCAGGTCCTTCTCCCAAGCCTACAGCTTCTGGTGTTCCCAGGCGGTCTCCCATCCAGGTACTAACCAGGCCCGACCCTGCTTAGCTTCCTAGATCTGACGAGGTCGGACGCCACAGGGCTACCGCTGCAGGCAGTGCTAGGATAGAGACACTAATTTCTGATTTTTCATGGCACGGAAGGGATCAAGTGAGTCCCCCATGATTTCTGTGCTGGTTTCTCAAAGCTCAGCAACGTTTCTAAATCTAAAACAATGGAACTCTATCAAATATCCTTACTAGTTTCACAAGCATAATGTCTTCTGCTGCAGGAAGAATTCAGTGTCATTTTTTGATCCCTGTGTGCTGACCGGAGTGCTGTGCACAGGGGAGAGAGTGCATGTCACAAAAACAAAACAAAACAAAACAAAAAAACAGCCGGGCACAGTGGTGCACACCTGTAATCCCAGTGGCTTGGGAGGCAGAGGCAGGAGGATCACAAGTTTGAGACCAGAGTCAGTCTGTGTAACTTAGCGGGACCCTGTCTCAAAAAGTAAAAAAAAAAAAAAAAAAAAAAAAAAAAAAAAAAAAAAAAAAAAAAAAAAAAAAAAAAGGGCTGGGGTGCAGCTCAGTGGTCCAGCACTTGCAGAGCATGCAGGCACGAGGCCCTGGGTTCAACCCCCAGTTCCTCAAAAAAACAAAACAAAAACAAAAACAGTAAATAAATAAATAAAATATAAAAAACAAAAAAATGGGCAGCCCAGTGGTAGAGCACTGACAAAGCATGTGTGAGGCCCTAGGTTCAGCCCCCAAATATTCCCCCAAAAACAAAAACAAAACAAAAACATTCTTCATGCTTGTGGTTGCAGTTGTATTTGACATTTCTTAATCCCTGTTCTCAAGAGTTCAATTACGTCCATTATGAGTGACAATGACCCTCACCGTCCATGAAATGCAGACCATCAAGTGCCCTATCGAGTGCCCGTGTTGGGAGGGTCGGAGTTGAAATACTCTTGGTGTTAGTTAAATAAAAAACCCTAACAACATGACAGCGAGAGTACGCAGTGCTGACATTTTTCACGAGCCTCCAGGTGAGCTTTGGAATCCCACGTGTATGCGTTAGGTGCTGGTCCTGAGACACCTGCTGCAGTGATAACTGTGGACTGCAGGCCCTCCAGACCTCCTGGGACTGTGGAGGATGTGGAGGAGGCTGGTGGCCACACTGCATCGTGTCAGGAAGGACCAGGCGCACCCTCCCCTGCCTGCCTGCTGCTCACTCTCCACCCCAGAAGCTGGGCTCACTGCGGCCCCAGGTCTGACCACCAACCTCCTCCCTCCACTACCAACTCTCAGAAAGGCCCAGTGAGTCCATTCTCAAAACGCCCACAAGAGAGCCGGGTGGGGTGGCTCACACCTGTAATACCAGCAGCTCGGGAGGCGGAGACAGGAGGATCCCAAGTGTAAGACCAGAGGCAGTCTGCATAACTTAGCGAGACCCTGTCTCAAAAAGTAAAAAAATAGGCTGAGGGTGCAGTTCAGTGGCCCAGCACTTACAGAGCATGCAGGCCCGAGGCCCTGGGTTCAACCCCCCAGTACTGGGGAAAAAAAAAAAAAAGCTCACAAGTGGCTCTGACTAGACATGGCCCCGCAACTGTGCTATAGCAGTGACCCCAGCACTGATGGCCTTGGGGGCACCGCTGCTGAAAACCAGCAAGTTCTTCTCCTGCCACGCATCGGGTGCCCTGCAGAGGAGGGAACAGGAAAAAACCAACGCACAGCACAGAAGCCCCAGCTGTACCACCCTGGGCCTCACACAGGGTCCCTGGGAGTCTCAGCTGCCTCAGGCTGGGGACAAGGTCTGGGCCCTGACCTCTGCATGACCCTTGATAGTCTGATCAGACATTTTCATGCCCGGGACAAAAAATCCTGGAGCAGAAAGCAGCCTGCCGGGTCATGAGAGCCCCACCTGCCTGGGAAGCTGTTTAGTTAAAAATGAAAGCACTGGCCTGGTTAAATGCTGGAGCCCCAGCAGCCCTGCACCCTTTAAGAAGAAAACCCAACAACCCAAGACTGGAGATTGGAGCAGGCTCCGAGCCCCCTGTCACCAGGCTCCGGCGATGGTGCGTGGTCTCCGGGGAGGAGGCGGCTGAGCTGTTTGCCAAACACCAGTGAGCCGGGTGCTCTGGGGGACTGTTGAGCTGAGGCCCCATCTGCACCCGGTGCGGTGACGGCAATTAAGGCAGAGAAAGGAAGTTGGTGAGCAGCAGGCAGGACACACAGGCGGGGGACTGCTGAGGTTGATTTTATTAGAAACACGGCCGTGTGTGCGCATGGTGAACCTTGACAAGGCAGAGCTGTGTTCCCAGGACTCGCGCGCTGCAGCCCTGACCCCAGCACCCAGGGACCGGCCAACGTGACCTCTCGCAAAGCAGGGTCTTTAAAGGCGATCACGTTACCATGAGGCTGTCAGCACCACCAGCCGTTAGGAAAAGGGAACTTGGAGACAGAAAGGCGGCCAGGCACGGTGGCGCACGCCTATAATCCCAGTGGCTTGGGAGGTGGAGGCAGGAGAATTGCAAGTTCCAGACCAGAGGAAGTCTGTGTAACTTAGCGAGACCCTGTCTTAAAAAAAGTAAAAAAATGGGCTGGGGGCACAGCTCAGTGGTCCAGCACTTGCAGAGCATGCAAGCTCAAGGCCCTGGGTTCAACCCCCAGTACTGCAGAAAAAAAAAAAAAAAAGGCCCGCAGGAGGGCCGCCAGAGGGGAGGCACAGGGTGCAACGAACCCCCAGGGAGAGACCTGGGCCACGCCCCTCGCCCACACAGGTGCCCTCGCCCCAGCCCCTGGGCACTCACCTCATGTACGACGTGGAAGACAGCGACTTGGGCTTTGCCCACGGGTACGGGGCCTGTGGCACTGACAGGTACTGGTCACAGAAGGCGCCTTTGCGCAGGTGCTGGAGGCCAAACTCCTCCGTGGGGAAGTCGGACGGGGGTGGGGGTGTGCCCAGGTCCTCCCCAGCCGGCTCCACCTTGAGCGCCACGGAGGGCGCGTGCTCCAGGGCCGTCTTGCGGGACTTGACGGGGACGCCGTCGCCCAGGTCCAAGCTGCTGTCGGTGGTCAGGGCGTTGATGGCCGCCACGATGGCGGAGCTGGTGTACTGGGTGGTGTTGCCGAGCCAGGTGTCCTCAGTGACACTGACCCGCGGGGAGCCGTGCGGGGAGGGCGCGGGCGAGGCGAGGGGCGAGCAGCCCGCCTGCCGGCCGCTGAGGCTGTACTTCCGCTTGTTGCAGGGGGACGTGGGCCGCGAGCCGCGGGCCCCCAGCCAGCTCTCCTCGGTGACACTGGCGCGGGGCGAGGTGGACGGCGAGTGCCGCGGGGAGCCCAGCAGGTGGCAGGCGCCCAGGCCCCGGGGGAAGCCGTCCTCGGGGTCCGTGGTCTTGGGGGACACGCAGGGGGACTGCCAGGGGGACGTCTGGGGGGACGCATAGGGGCACGAGTAGTTGGACTCGTAGGAGGAGGCCTCAGAGTTGCAGCTCCGCGAGGACAGGCTGCTGGCCGGGCTCAGGCAGGATGGGTCGCGGTAGGCCTCCAGGCCCGGCAGGGGCAGCGTGGCGGTGGACGGCGACCGCTTGCAGCTGGGGAGCATGTCCTCCACCTCCACGTCATGGAAGAACTGCCCGCTGCCGTGGTGCAGGCCCAGGTACGAGGTGATCTCGATGCGCGGGCTCTCCAGGGCCGGGGCCCCGTTGGGCCGCGTGTTGCCGGAAGACAGGAAGTACCCCGGGGGCCCACTGTCCATGGCCCCTCCATACCCAGAGGGGTGATGTGCCGACGGAATGGCCGGAAGGCCCGGGGCAGACGTCTGCAGGTCGTGGCCGGGGGCCTGCGGCAAGGTGGCATGCGCCGCGGGGAGAGGCAGATCTGAGCTGATGCCGGGGGGTGCATAGCTGTAGTGCTCTGGAGGGAGAGAGAGAAGGCGGCGTGAGGGCCGGTCCGCAGGAAGCACGGACCTACAAGCTCAGCAAACCCAAGCCTGGCACCACGCGCCTCTCACAGCCCTTGGTCTCCAACCCCAGCGGCCCAGCCTCGACCCCCAGGGTGTGTCCTCTGAAAATGTCCCAAGGTCAGGCTGCTTTACGGCCTCCCACCTGACTCTGCCAGGTCCATCCCGGCCATAAGGTCCCATGACCCCCCAGCACCCCTCCTCACCAGCACAGCGGCCTTCCTCTGCCAATGTCCTTCCCCTACCGGTACAACGCTGCCCTTACTGTCTTCTCTTCACTCAAAAACTGCATTCCCCAACCACTGTCCTGATTTCAAGCCCTTACCCAACACTGGGTCATCTTTTCTGGTTTATTTTTTCTTCTTAACACATATCACAACCTAATGCGTGTTCATTCATCTCTTCGACTAGTAGAAAATCAACTTCCATAGTGGCAGGAATTTCTGCCTGCCCTAGGCTAGTTCATGACTGTCTTCAGAGCTGAGGACTGTGCGTGATCGATCAGAAGTGTTCACTTTGGTTTCATGGGTGGGTGGGAGATGGATGGATGGATGAATGGTGGATGGATGAGTGGATGGATAGATGGTGGATGGATTAGTGGATGGTGAATGGATGGTAGATGGATGGATGGTGGATGGATGGATGGATGGTGGATGGATGGGTGGA
>VMDO01023620.1:0-31279 GCA_007922755.1 Pedetes capensis
ATGTTTTCATGTTGAAGTAGGAAAATAAGAGATCTTTCTTTTTTCCTTCCTTTCTTTTCTTTTCTTTCTCTTTTTTCTTTTTCTTTTTTCTTTTTCTTTCCCTTTTTTTGTGGTACTTGGAGGTTGAACACAGGGTCTTGCACATGCTCTGCAAGTGCTCTGCCACTGGGCTGCACCCCCAGACTATTTTTTATTTTTTATATTGAGACAGGGTCTTACTAAATTACACAGGCAGCTACTGACCTTGATCCTCCTGCCTCTGCCTCCCGAGTTGCTGGGATTACAAGCCTTAGCCATCGTGGCTGGCAAGTGAATTTTCTTAATCTGATAAAGTATCTATCACTAAAAGTTAAGCAAATGTTACAGTCAATGATGAAGCGTTAGGCATAGTTCTGCTGATATCAGGGAAAAGATAAAGCTGCCCTCTACTACTGATGTGCTCAGCATTGAACCTGAGATCCTAATCAACATGATAAGTGAGAAAAATAATTCAGTGCCCAAGACTTGGAAAAAAAGAGACAAATCTGTCCTAACTGGCATATATATATATATATATATATATATATATATATATATATATACACACACATACATACATATATATGTGTGTATACATACACACACACACACACACACACACACACATATATATACATATCAATGAATCTACAGTCTCCTAGAATGAGTAGGAGTTCTTCACAGTTGCCCAGCACAAGGTCGACATTTAAACATCAATTACGTTCCTATTCACTAGCAATAAACAATTCTGAACTGTAATAAAAAGACTCTTTTCAAGAAAGCAAGACAACCTGAAAAGTACCTAGTAATAACCCCAGCAAGAGATGGGCTTGACTTTGATGGAGAGGTTTATAAAGAACTACAGAAGGAAATAAAAAGAAGAATTGGAAAGACTGAGGGGACTATGGGAAAGGAGAAGGAGGTGAGAAAGCAGGTGAGGGGGTGTCCCAAACGCCCACGCCAGGTGGGCTCTGCGTGGGTTGAGATGAAAGTCAATGGCAAAAACAAAGAATGCTCTAGATTGTGGATTTTGAGCACTTATGTAGGATTTTCTTTCTGGCAATGGCTGTACTTTCATGTTCACTTACTACAAGCACAGAAAATCTGCATGCTATTTTGTAACCATCCTTTTTCCCACTTAACAATATAGCATGGGTATTTTCCACACCCTAAATGGTGTTTTGGGCTGGGATTTGGCTCAGTTGGTAGAGTACTGCGCTGCAGTCTCTGAGGTCCCAAGTTTGATTCCCAGCACCGCAAAACTGGGAGAAGGGCCTGGCAATCCACTCCCAAGGCAATCCCGAAAAAACAGTCAGCCATTGAAAACCCTATGAGGGTCACTATGAGTTGGATACTGACTCGACGGCACCTAACAACAACAACAAATGGTGTTTACCAGCAGCAACAGCAACAACAACAACAACAACAACAACAACAACAACAAAGTGAAGAAGAAGCCACAAAGAACGATTCTGCAAGGAAGACAAGCCTGGGCATTCTTCCTCTGTTAGAAATGGAGGGGACACGGAGGCACGGAGGAAGGTAATATCCAATTAGCTCCTATTATATGCCACCCAATTCTCTCAGCCACCTGGGATATAGGATTTGTAACTCCTGTCTTGCAAATGAGGGTTGCAGGATCCAGCTGATCCCACACAGGCTGGGACTCCAACTTGGGTCTCCAGGGGTGTGGGCTCTGTGCCACCTCCCAGAGCTGAGGGTGGGGGTGCCTCATGCCTGTCTTCCTTGCTCTCTCAGAATGCCTGGCACAGTGCTATGTGGGCAGACATGGGAGCTGAGCACCACTCTGTCTAGCCTTGGGTAGAAATTGGAGTGCAGCTGTCAACAGCACCAAGATCCTGTTTGAGCTTCCTAAGGATGAGGCAACCAATTATCACAGACTTGCTAGCTTATAACCAAAATTCATGGTCCTATGAATCTGGAGGCCAGCAGTCTGGAATCAAGGCTTCAGCATAGCCATGCTCCACCTGAAGGCTGGAGGGAAGGGTCCTTTCTTACCTCTCCCAGCTCTGGTGGCTCTTAGGGATCCTTCGTAGCATACACGTGGCTATCTTCCCTGAGCCTCAAGCCTTCCTGTCCCTTTTCTTTTAAAAAGAAGGCTCTGGTCATTGAATTTATGGCCTGCCCTAAACCCAGAGTGGACCCACTTTAACATAATCACATCTGTATTGACCAGCAGTCCCCAATCTTTTTGGCACCAGGGACTGGTTTTGTTGAAGACAATTTTCCATGGGGTTGAGGGTGGATTTGGGATGATTCAAGTGCATTATACTTATTGTGTAAATACAGATGAAGCTTCTCTTGCTAGCCCTTCACACTGGTAATTGTCCATGGTCTGGGGGTTGGGGAACCCTGGTATAGACCATATGTCCAAATAAGTTCAAATCACAAGTACCAGGAGTTAGGACTTGGATATAATCTTTATTGGGAACACAATTCAACACACTCACCAACCCACATCCTAGTGGAGAAAAATGAACAATGAATGAATACATGGCATGTGAGGTGGTAATCAGGGCTATGCTGAAGAGGCGGGAGAGAAAAAGGGAGGGAAGGTGGAATATGCTGGGGTGGCCATGACAGTTCAGAGTGGAATGCGTGGGGAAGCCTCTCTGTGAAGGTAACATTTGATCAAAACCACGAAGGTGGTGGCAGAATAAGCCAGGTAATTATCTGCATGAAATGTGTTCCAGGGAGCAGGAATAGCAGCCTAGAAGAGGGAGTATCCCTGGAGAGAATCAGGTAAGGTGAAGAGGAGGAAGGAGGAATTCCAAGCAGTGATGGAACCCAGACCACCGAGGACCTCATGGTCACTGTGACTCGGAGCAACATGGAAGCCACTGGATGGTTTTGTGCCGAGGGTTGACCAACATGAATGTGAGCTGCCAGGTGGAGACCAGTGCCGCAATCCAGATGGGAGATACGGCCCCGACCAGGCGGCAGCAGTGGAGGTGGGTGTGATTGGTAGAATTCTGAGTGCATTTGGAAGGTTAGGGTCCAGATTTCCTGATGGCTGTGGGACGTGAGATCAAGGAAGGAATCCCAAGTAACAGCAAGGTCTCTTGGTCTGAGCAACTAGAAAGATGATGTTGCCATTAACTGGGCTGGAGAAGGCTGCAGGTGGAACAGAATTACAGGAAAAGGTCCGGCATTGAGTTTTGGATGCAGCTGAGTTTGAGATGCCACATTAGATGAGATGATGGTTAGGTGGTTTGAGTCTGGAATCTGGAGCAAAGGCTGACCTGCAGACGCACACTTGTGAATTTTCAGCACAGAGCAATATTTAAAGAGGGGAACAAAGTCGCAATGGTGGTGAGAGAAGATAGAAAAGAGGCCTAAGGCCTGGCCTTTGCAAAGCACACCGCAACATGAAGAGGGTGAAGAAAGGGCCCAGCAGAAGAGGCGGAAGGGTGTGACCCGAGAGGTGGGAAGACAACCAGGAAAGAGGGGCGTCTGAGGAAGGAAGGGGAAAGTGATTTGAAAAGGAGGCAGGGACCAATGGTGGCAAATGCTGCTCCTGGGCGAAGCGAGAGGAGCACTGAGGAGTGACTCGGTGTCTTGGAAGGCTTTGGTGTCCTTGGCAAGAGTGTTTGCCATGGAGTGGAGGTAAGGCATGCAAGGTAACTGGATGGCACTTAGAAGTGGGAGGAAAGAAGTGGCAGGCAGCGGTGGAGACAGCCCCAGGCCTCACCGATAGTCTTATAGGCTTTTAGCTGGGAAGAAGGTGATGGAAATGGGGGAGCACCAGAGGTGATCGTGGGGTCAAGAGATGCTCTGTAACTTTCTAAAAAGCAAGAAGTAATGGCCTGTTTGTGTGCCAATGGGAATGAAGCAAGAGAGAGGGGAAGCCTGGGACACAGTCGGAAGAGAAGCAATCCCCAGAGCTGTGCTCTGGGGAGAGGCTGGTGGGGTGTCGGGGGGCGGGGGGAGGTGGTGACCCAGAGGACAGAGGAAGGGCAGCCTCAGGCACTCATGGACAGTTCTTCTGTTATGGGAGAAGAGCAGAGGACAGGCACAGGGCAGAGAGGTGCGATCGCCAGGAGGCAGCAGCTTATGAAGATCTCTTCCCACTGCCTCTTTTTGCAAAGGAAACCAAAGGAGGCCTTGAGCTGAAGGTGGCGTGGAGGAGGAAAAGCTGGAGGTCTGGGGCAAGTGGAGAAGGCAGGTGTAGGAGGGGCTAGGGGACTGTGTTGGAAAAATAAATGAAACCATCGTAGGGAGCGGGCATGCGGTGTGCTGAGTCAGTGAATGAAGCAGGATTTTTAGCTCCAAGAGAGAAGCCTTTTTCTGTCATCGCTGCGCTGGTCCTCGTCCCCAGCACAGAGCCTGGCTTTACCACATATTTGTTGATGACTGCGTGAATGGAGCAGCGTGTGACACGCCACAGGAAGGGGCCATCCAGGCTGTCTGAGGGTGTTTTCCTCGGGTCACCGTGATGTCCTCTTGGAAGACAGTGAGACCCCTGGGCGGCTGGAAGGCCTTGGCGCCAGCCCTAGTGTGGGAAGCTAATTAGCTCTGGGGTGTTTCCCCTCCTGTTCTCAGCTGCAGAAAGTGAGCCTTTGTTCCTGACAACCGCAATTAGCTCCAGCCCCCGAGCTCCTCACCCCCTGAAGAAGGCTGTACTGGGTGCCAGGCAGGGTTCTGGGCAAGCAGAGAGAGCCTGGTGGCTGACGGATGCTCTTCCAAGCTCAGGCACTGGGCCTGCCCCCTCCACCACAGGCTGGTCGCCTCCCAGCAAAAGATCCCAGCTTCATTAGCCCTTGATCTTCCTGTTCTGCCCAGACAGGGAGACTGGGACCCCGGGAGAGGTCTGGGGGCGGGACTCTGGCGCCTGTAGTCTGTAAACTTCCCGCGTGTTTTGAAAGCATGGCCAAGGCTGAGAACCCCTTTGTTCTCCATAAAACCAGACGAACCCTTCATTTCTCACTGCGGAGATTAAATAACAAAGCTGAGTGGCCACCAGCTGCTCAGCACTTTGGGTCTTCTCTGAGTTCCATCGCAGCCGCAGGGGGTGAGGCTCACTGTCCCATTCCACAGATAGGGAAGAGAGTTCACGGCGAAGCGGCCCTGGGCGTTCAGCAGCAAGTGGGCAGGGTGAGAGTTTGAACCTAGGTCTACGTGTCTCTGAGCAGCGTTACATCTGCACATGACACATCGTGAGGCTTTCTTCATAGGGACCTTCTGTCAAGTATTTGAATAATGCATCATGGCGCTCCTCCACAGGAAGGGTGAAGGGTTTCCTGCCAGGCTACGGATACAGTTGTAGGAGGTCAGAGAGATGAGCAGGCCCCAACTTTTTTGGCATGAGGGACCAGGTTTGTGGAGCATAATTTTTCCACAGATTTGGGAGGGATGAGAGGTAGTTTCATCACCCATTGCTCACTTCCTGCTGTGTGGCCTGGTGCATGAGACTGGGGACCCCTGAGACAGATGGTGTAGTCCATTCCATTTGGAAGATATGGGAGGGTTTTGTGTAAGAATGGAGGGAGCAGGCACTGGAACTGGGAATTTAGGAGCCACTGAAATATCCCCCATCCTCGGGCGGAAGTAATATGAACAAAATAGGAGGAAAGGACAGAGGAGGATGAGGATGAAGGGAGACCAGTAAGGACTGGTGGCTACTGCACCAGTCCAAGCAGGGAGAAAGGATCAGGCAGAGATAAGCTGTGAACAGGCCAGCAAAAGGTATATGGAGCAGCCCCTGTACCATCTGCCTTTCTGCTGGAAAGCTGGGGCTTTTTCCAAGGCAGCTAGAAGCGCTCTCGGGCCATCTCATCTCAAGACATCGACATTTCATTATCATTTAAGTCTTTCCTGGGTTTCATCAGAGGCTATGAGCTTCTTGAAAAAAGAGAAGCGTCTCTTTTCTCAGGTGAGGAGAAAACATGCCAGAGCTTTCGGTTCTAATATAAACCAGGCAAGGAGATGCAGCTGAACCTGGCAGAGCCTGCTGGAGCACGCTAATAGACTCAACGAGGAAAGAATTATAGAAAGAGACAGGTCCAGAGGTGGGAGACTGGGAGAGAAAGAGGCCCAGGGACTGCCAGCTCAGGTGGCTAAAGTATGTCGGGGAGGGGGCAGTCAGCATCAGCAGATGCAGCCTCGGGGCTGGGTGGAGCCCAGAGAGTTAAGACCCCTGGGCCCTAGCAGCCGTCCTTCCAGGCCATCCTTTCGGCTGACCTCCAGTGAGCCCATTCATTATGGAGGCTTGGGACTGGAATGGAATCCGTGGCGTTTCCTGCGGGGAACTCTTGGTGAGCAGACGGTGCAAGTGACCTAGAAACATTAGCCAGGGCAGAAAAGAATGACCCGTGCAGGTTCCCACTCTCACCAGGGGCTAGGAAGGGATCCGGGGCTATGGTGGGTAGACGCAAGCTTTAAATATCTCTGCACTTAGAGGCCCCATGGAACAGGTGGCTTATAAAGGGGTGTTTTGCTTTTTATAAAATCAGATTATTTCCCTTTTGCCTTTAATAAAAACCAGCACTAGTCTCTGACTCACAATCTCACAACAGTTTCCACCGTTACAGAGGCCCAGATCCGTGGTGGCGAGCAGGCTGGAACTGTTCTCAAATAGGAAATCGAAGGCCAGGAGGCAAAGGGGGAGGGGGAGAGAGGAGGGCCAGGCACAGCAGAAAAGAGATGCAGAGTTAATGCTAAGCCAGGCCCTTACAGCTAGGGCTCCCGGGAGCCTCCGCGAGGCCCAGGACCCAGGAAGGCAGGGGCTCTCCAGCCCCCCACCCCTAGTCAGCCAGCCCTCCTGACCACAAGGATGCTCATGCCAGCTTGCCAGAGATGTCTCCTCTGTGTCAGAGGCCCCTGCATCTTAAGCAGGTGCCCTGTCGCACTGAGCAAAAGGCTGTCACCCCCTGGGGAAGGCGCCATCACTCAGAGTTGATGCGGTGCTGGAGGCTGGGGAGGCCAGAGGTAGCTTCAGAGAGACAAAGGCTCCCTGTTCCAGCCTGCCTCCCTCTCTCCCGGCTTTGTCTCCCTCTCTCCATCTCCCTGCCCATCACGGGCTCATTTTATCGCATTGTCTCTCTCCTTCTTTGTCTCCATCCTTCTTTCTCTGCCTGCCTCTCTTTTTGCTCTCTTAAGAAAAATGGCTGAACTCGTTAAGCCAGAGATCAAACGGCTCCATAGGCTGAACGCGGAAGAATGGACTGCGGCTTTCACATCTGGTGCTCTTTCTCTGCAACACAGGCTTCCTGTGGAGAGGCAGGGGTGGGAGGGCTGGGCGGGGTGAGAAAATCAATGCAAACCCTGTCATTATCGGCCCTGGTAATGGGATTGGAGGGGTGAGGAGGGCTGGGGAAGGGAAATCCATTAAGGGCCAGACATGGGCTGACCGGGGTGCTCCCCAGCAGACAAGGGAGCTGCTCCACCCCGCAGGAGGAAACAGATCTGTTAAAGGCCACGGTGCCGAGGGGAATCAGGGGCCCCAAAGTGGCTGCCTGACAACCTAGTGAGCCAGTAGCCTCTGTGCTTGGCAGGAAGTGAAATGAAGCATTGATGAGGGTGAAAGACAAGAACAAAAGACCCCTGAACCAGGGGCCTTAGGAGTGTCGTTTGATTGAGTCCTCCTAACAGCCCTGTGAGGGGTGAGGTCACACAGGCCATGCACAGTGTCCGTACACCCAGCCGGAGGAGCTGCTGACCTTGGCCTCTGCTGCTTCTGGTCATATTTACTCCTGCAGCAGGCAGAAACTGGTGCAGGTTCCAAGTACAGCAGTTGGGTGAGGATGCTGCGGTGGGGTCAGCCCCAGGGCGGGGAGGCTGCAGGGAGGGGAGGAGGGGCACGTGCCTGTTGGAGGAACCCGCCCTCAGAGCTGCCTCTCAGAGGCTGTGGAGGTTGTAGCTCCCTGCGCCCAGGTCTGCATGGAGAGATGGAAACATTCTGTGGCTCTGAGGACAGGGAGATCGCAGAGGGAAAGGTGGAGAAAGACTGTTAGACGTAGTGCACATCTGTGATCCCAGTGTTTAGGAGGCTGAGGTAGGAGGACTGTGAGTTCCAGGCCAGCCTTGGCTACATAGTGAGTTCAAGGCCAGCCTGGGATACAAAGCAAGACCCTGTTTCAAAAAAGCAAAAGAAAGGAAGGAAGGGAGGGTGGGAGGAAAGAAGAAAGGAAAGGAAGGAAGAAGGAAGGAGGGAAGGAAGGAAGAAAAGGAGGGGAAAGGAAGGAAGGAAAGAAGGGAAGGAGGGAAGATAGAGGAAGAGAGATGAGAGAAAGAAGAAAGCCAGACATCTACATAGAGACAGAGATAGAGAGAGAAACAAGGACAGGCACAGAGGCGGAGACAGAGAGCAGGGGCCTATGAATGGCAGGCAAATAGCAGTGTCCCCCGAAGAGCAGTGGCCCCGTGGCCTCCTGTGCCTGCCTGGTCCCTGGCAGCAGGGAAGGCGGGAGAAGAGCGTGTGGACATGCCTTCTGAGCAACCTACGCGACTGTGCTGGGCTTGTGCACAGAGGAGTCCCTGCTTACTAAGCCTCCCTGGGTTCCAGAGAAGTAAACTGAGGCCCGGAGAGTATGGGCAATTCCCTCAGGCCTCTCACACAGCCCCCAGCCCCTGGATTTCTCATGTTCTAGGTGCACTCTGTCTGTCTCTGTCTTCTCCCTCTTTCCTCCCCCTTCTGTGTCCTGCAAGCCTGGGTTCAGGGTGGCCACGGTGAGGGACACACTACCTCATCCGCTGAGCTCCAATGCTGGCAGGGAGCAGCAGAGGCCATTGGAACTGGCTGGGCAGTGCCGCTGTGGGGGAGGCAAATAGCAGCGTTGCCTGGCCTGTGGCCTGTGGCCTGTGGCCTGTGGCCTGTTGAGGTGGCAGGTATAGTAACAGCAGCAGGCCTGGCCTCGCCTGGCCTGCACCGCATGCACCGCTGCTCTAGTCAGCCTGGCTGTACCTAGGTGGGGCTGCCTGAGCGTGGGAGCCTGTCAGGGACAGGGACCCAGGGAGTCTGTGCCCCTGACAGAGGGACGGTGCTGGGTGTGCTTTTGATCTCCAACCTTATGGGGCTTCAGATGGAAGGCAGGCTGCGGGGGTGTCACCGAGACAGGCCTGAGAGGGTCATCTTGTGAGAGGGGAGCAGGGTGCCTGCAGGTGGGGCTGGGTGCCAGACAGGGGACGTGGCCCTGTGCCCATCATGGAGTGTGTGAGCTCTGAGGTACCGCAGTCATGGAACACACGGCAGCCCCGGGCTCCATGGCCCCTCATGACTGAGCCCTTCAGGTAGATGCAAGAAGTGGCTACTTTGTCCATCTAACACCGGCCTCTGACACACGCACACACTCGCCCCCAGCTCTGATGTGATTTTAAAGACAGGTCTGGGGTGGGGGCCCCTGACATCCACCGCCATTCATTCACCCAGTGCTGCACACGGGGCTTTCCCCTATCCATCCGCTCGACGGGGACTAACTTGTCTGCCGCGGTGCCGCTGAGGAGCTTCATCACCACACCCCAGGCTGCGGGCACCTGAACGTTCACAGGGCTACGGGAGGTGACGTGTGTTATGTGTGTGTCTGTGTCGCGGGGGGCTTGGCTCCCAGGCACCTGGGGCAGCCATCGGGGAGGATGCTCCCCTCACACCAAAGTCAAACCGACAGCGTCGGACAGGCAGCCGCAGCCTGGCTTTGTTACCTTTCACAGAGTCGAAATGTTTGGAACAATTGTTCAGAATGAAGGGATGCAGAGGCCATCAGAAGCTCTGGCTGTCCTGGAGGGCTTCTGCTTGGCTCAAGAGCCGGGGACAGCACGGTTCCCTTCCAAACAGGGCACTGCTCTCCTGGCTGCCCATGAACGCTGGCCCTTTCATTTCCACTGCCTGCCTGGCCCCGCAGGCCTGAGGGGTTGGGACCTGGGTCAGGCATGGGCCTGTGGCCCCGTGACACTTTCTTTCCCGTCCTTACCAGGCACATGGCAACTTCCCCGCTCAGAACAGGATAGAGGCCTGCTCCAAGCCAAGAAGGCTTATCCCAGGGCTTTGTCGCTGCCACCTGCAGATGACAGATCACATATTTCTCTAGGGGACACTTAGAGTGGGCACATAGAGCTGGGCAGGGTGGTAAATGGAGTCACCATCGCCTGCTCCTGAGCTCCAGGGAAGCCTCTTGGCTGTCCCTCATGCTGGCAGTGTCAGCCAGGCCACTCTGAGGCTGGGCTAGGGGGCCAGGCTGACCCTCCACAGCGGTTGCCGTGGGAACCAGAACGGGCTGGGCAGAGGAAGGTGGAGCCTCCTCTCCCAGTTTTTGCTGAGTGACTCTTTCTGGGGCAGCTGTGATGAGCTAGGCCTGTGTGAGGGATGAAAAGGGGCTGAGACGTAATCCCTTGCTTTAAGAAACCTGATGCTCAGGGAGAAGATGAGGAAGCCCATGTGTGACACCACGCTCAAGGTCAGGGAGAGGCCCAGGCCAGTCCTGAGGCATGAGCACTCCAGTTGGGATGAAATCAGGAAGGTGGAGAATGTGGTTTTTGAGTTGGGTTCTGGCAGAAACAGGGGATAGAAGCAAAGGGCAAGGTCTTTTCTGGCTACAGGAGCATTTTCCAAGTGGCTTCTCTGTGAGGCATGCACGCGCGCATCTGTTTCCTCAGTAGTCAAAAAAGCACTGGTGCTGGGTGCGGTGGCTCACATCTGTAATCCCAGCAACTCTGGAAGTGGAGGCAGGAGGATCGCAGGTTTGAGGCCAGAGGCAGCCTGTATAACTTAACGAGACCCTGTTTGGAGATAAAAAATTAAAAAGGGGCTGGCGGTGCAGCTCAGTGTCAGAGTGCTTGCAAATTATGTGCAAGGACTTGGGTTCAAGCCCCTAATACTGGGGGAGGGGGGGACGGGGAAGCATGGGGAAAGTTGGATTGAGGAAAAATTAAACAGGATTCTCTGTGGGATTTCAGAGCCTTTACTAACTGTTGTTGTTGTTTGGTGCCTTCAAGTTGGTGTCCGACTCATAGTGACCCTATATACAGCAGACAAAACACTATTGTCTGTGCCCGTCTGCTATTCATAGGGTTTTCAGTGGCTGATTTTTTTTGGGGGGGGGTGAATGGGTCACTGAGTCCTTCTCCCAACCTTTATTAATATGCATTGTGAATTTCCAAGAAGGCAGAGAGAATACAGAGTTTCCTGTATTTATTTGTCCACAAGCCCTTCCCCTATTCCCTCTGTTTTTCTCTGCAGAGCCCCTGTTGGACAGGGGAATGAGGCAGGGTGAGGGGCAGGGGTAGGAACGGATCAAAGCCTGGAAAGGAGGCAAAGCCAGATCGTGCAGGGCTCAGGTGCCAGGCAGCAGTGCTTCTCAGCAGGCAGTGGGACATGAAGAGTCTCTAGGCGGAGGGGACAGTGCCAGGCTTGCTGGCACTTTGGAATGACTGGGAGCTGCTTGGAGAGAATGGTAGGAAGAGCGAGAAGGGATAGGAACGAGGACATAGGGCCAGCCCTGGAAAAGCAAGAGGTGAGGAGACAAGGCAAGGACAGGGGTCCGAGGGGAGAAGCGTGTGGCAGCAAAGCCCTGCCGGCTTTTCCCACAGAGGACAGCGATCAGCAGTTCCTTTTCCAAAAAGGTGGAAGCCGCCTCCCACCCCCAGCCACGCACACCATATGGGAGAGCTGCCTCCCTCCCCAGGGCAGGGTGGCCCCTATTCCCTGTAGGAGCAAAGTGTAACAAGAATGACTCCCTCGTGGTGTGCACCTCCCTTTCTATGATTCTATTGCCAAAGGGGATAGAGATGAGCCAGGGTGCCTCAGGGACCAAGAAGATGTGGCATGCCCTGGAGGTATCCCGTAAAAGTCACTTTGATGTGGCTTAGGCTGACAGCTTCATTAGGAATGAAGGTTCTGGAGTCAGGCCAAATTGCGGCCAGCTCCTGGCTTTGCTCTATATTAACTTTACAGCCTCGGTCAAGTCATCTGAGCTCTCTAAACCTCAGTTTCCTCATTTGATAATGATGCTAATAATAGTACTCCACTCCTGAAGTCATAGGAATTAGGGAGAGAGGCTATATATAGTGCTTGAGGCAGTAAGTGCTCCATAAATATGAGCCATCATTAATTTTAATGTTAATGAGATTTTATATTATTTGTAATAAAATAAAATAAAAGTTGCATTTAGGTTACAGAATTTTTACATGCGGTTTTATTTCTTTTGGGTACATAGAGTGACCCCTGTTGGGCGAGTCCCATATTGGCAGCAAGTCTCTGGGGGCCTGTAACAAACTGGATGCCAGTGATTTGTAAGTGACGGCTTATTTCTGGATCTTAGAAGGTGCTTCTCAAGTATTTAAGAGTTTCTCTGTCTACTTGTCTGCAGCTGTACCACTGTGGTGTCCTATCCCAGCAGATCTCGGAAGCTAAGCAGGGTCGGACCTGGTTAGTACTTGGATGGGAGACTGTGTAGGAACACCAGGTGCTGTAGGCTTCGGAGATGGACCCAGCAACCCACTCCCAAAAAACAATCAGCCATTGAAAACCCTATGACTAGCAGAGAAGCACTGATAATAGTGTTTTGTCTGCTGTACATGTTATTGTTGTTAGGTGCCATTGAGTCGGTATTAGACTCATAGGGTTTTCAATGGCTGACTGTTTCGGGATTGCCTTGGGGGTGGATTGCCAGGGATTGCATAGGGACTTCATAGGGTTTTCAATGGCTGACTGTTTCAGGATTGCCTTGGGAGTGGATTGCCAGGCTCTTCTCCCATTTTTGCAGTGCTGGGAATTGAACTCGGGACCTCAGAGACTGCAGCGCAGCGCTCTACCAACTGAGCTAAGTCCCAGCCTCCCCTGCTGTACATAGGGTTGCTATGAGTTTCCTCTGTTGAAGGGAGGGTCACTATGAGTTGGACACTGACTCAATGACATCTAACAACAACAACCACCATCTACTTAGTTGCCATGGGACAGTAGGACATGGACCCAGATGCTTATTTGCTGGTGGAGGTCCTTTACTGAGCCCTAGGGCCCAGGTCCACGTCTGGGTCTGATCATTACCAGCTGGGAGTGAAAGACAGGGGAGGTGAAGGGAGCCCCAGCCATTTAGCACACAATCAAGGAAAGGGGAGACGAAGGTCAGGGGGATCCCAAGATCCCCTCCCTGGTGGCTGGTAGCACAGAACAGAGTTCATGGCCCACTGCCTGGGTGATGAAAGCCTGGGGGGCCTCGAGTCACCCTGGCCACCTGCTCTTCCCTCATGGTCACTGGAGCCTTCCCAGGCAGGCTCCTCTGATCTTTGTCTGCTGAGTCCCATGCTTGCCTTCCTCCAGAGCAGCGGCCTTGGGGCTGGGCCCCTGGCTGCCCACAGGACTACACTCCCCAGCCTCCTCTGCATCCTGTCAGGTTCTCGCTAATGGAATGTGAGAAGAAGTGACGTGTGCCCCAGCCGAACCAGTCTTTAAGACAACAGGCCCCCTTTCCTCTTGGTCTTTTTTCCCTCCCCCTGTCTAACACCAGGGCTGGGATTTAGCTCAGTTGGTAGAGTGCTGCTCAGTGCTCTCTGAGGCCCTGGGTTCAATCCCCAGCACTGCAAAAATGAGAGCAGGACCTGGCAGCCTACTCCCGATGCAATCCCAAAACAATCAGCCATTGAAAACCCTGTGAATAGCAGAGAAGCACTGACAAAGTGCGGGCAAGGCACAGTGTGGAGGAGTGATTTATTCTGTTGTCCATAGGGTGGCCATGAGTTGGCACCTAACAACAACAACAGGACATGGCTGCACCCACAGAGATGCTGGCAACCCTTAGAGAATGGTGTGGGACCCCAAGTCTCCAAACAACTGTGGGAAGCAGGGTTACCCACCAAAGCTATCATGTGAAAGAGAAGACGTTGGCTTATTCTTTAAAATGCTGGATTTGGGGAAGAGGGTCTCTTTGTCACAGCAACTGCACTTCCCTTGACTCCCACAAATGATTTCCAGTAAGCACGCCTGGGGAGAGCGAGAGGCACCAAGGGTTGTCATTTCCAATCTGGGTCTGGGGCCGTCACCTTGGTAAAACAACGTAACATCAAGGATGATTGCTTTATGCCTGGTATTTTCAGCTGAACTTCCCCTGCATGCCTAGTACCAAAAGAAAGGCAAGGGGTACAAAGAAAAAGAAAATAACAAAAATATTTGATTGCCTCGACCTGTCATAGAAGGTCTTCAGCACAATTTCACAGCTCACTTCTCCATTCCCATCACACTGGGCTGCTCGTTCCAAACACAGTGTGAACTTTCACATCTCTGGGCCTTTGCACATGCGCCCTTGGCCTGCCATCCTCCTCCCTTCCTCCTCAGTGGTTAAAGTTCCCCGCCCTCTTAGACTCATCCTTGTGTCACATTTTCCTTAAACTCTGAATGCCCAGGACGGAGCACAAGCCCTGGCAAAGAACAAGTGCTCAAACCTGTTCAAACAAACACCAGTCTGGCCCCCTTAGGTGGATGAGAGACTGAGTCATGAAAAAGACATACAGCTTTGCCCTCAGTCAGTTTCCAGTCTAGTCACTAAACATTAGCGGATTAAATGGCCATGAAATAAACACACAGGCAAATACAGAACTCCACAGAGGGATGAAGGAGTGAAGGACATGGACAGGCAGGGGACACAAAGCCTTGGGGGAATGGCCGCTTGAAGATGGGCGTCAGGGTGGGTCTCTGGGAGAAAGTGCCATCTGAGCTGTGACTTCAAGGGAGTGGCAGTTAGGGAGGTGGGGGAGAGGTCAGGGGCAAGGATGGTACTCCAGGCAGAACGCACTCTGAAGAACTTGAGGGGTGGTTACAGGGTAAGGAGTAGGGGCAGAGTAGTGCAAGATGGGACAGGGCAGTGACGACTATTCAGGAATTTATCTCCTGAGCACCAAGCACCCATTGAAGACTTTGGATGTTGACTTTGTTTCCATCACAAGAAAAGAGGCTACTGCAATGGTCCAAGCCATGTTGGGGCCTTGGGCCCAGGAAGTGGCAATGGGGAAAGAGGACCAGGAATGCATAGTGATATGCTATGGAACTAAAGTGGATATACTGGATATGGGAGGTGAGAGAGATGCAGGAGTCAGAGTTGACCCCTTCAGGTCTCTGGAAAAGGGAAAGGAAAGGGAAGGAGAGAAGGAGGGAAACAGGAGCATTGTCAAGAGACCTATCTGGAACCCAGTTGGAACTGAAGCAATAGCACATCAGGGAAGCCAAGTGACAGGGCAGAGGTTGCCAGTCAATGACGCCATTTGCCCCTTTAAACAAACACTGTCAATAGTGGGCTGTGGGAGAGGATGATTTGTGGAAGAGCGTGCTTCTGAATAATGGAACAACCTGCGCCTCCATCGATAGGGCCCTGGCTAAATAAATTAGATGGCCTCGCAGAAACAGACACGAAGCAACCATATAAAAGAACAAAGCAGCTGTTTGCAGGTTAATAAGGAACTGTCTCCAAGATGTACTGTTAAGAAGAAAGATACAGAATGGCAGGCACTGTATGCAACCATTTGTATAAAGATGGAGAAAATGCATGGGTATAAATATACAAACCTATAACATAAATATTTTTTTCCTGAATATAAATAAACGATCTCTGGAAGAACACACAAAGAATGGTAGCATTGGTTGCCTACAGGAAAGAGAACTGGGACACAGCGACTTTTAACTCTGTAGCCATTGGGGCCTTTTAGGTTTTCAACCACAAGCCTCCATTAACTCTTAAGCAACAAATAATCATCACTAAATATGGATTTGGGTCAGGCATTAGCTCAGTTAGTAGAGAGCTGCTCTGTATTCTTGGAGGTCCTGGGTTCGATCTCCAGCACTGCAAAAATGGGAGAACCTGGTAGCCCAACTCCAGATACAATCCTGAAACAATCAACCACTGAAAACCCTATGAATAGCAGAGAAGCAGTGACATAGTGCTGGGCATGGCACAGTGTCAGGGAGTGTTTCGTTCTATTGTACATAGCGTCACTGTGAGTCAGACCTGACTCAATAGCACCTAACAACAACAACAAATATGAAATTAAAATAAAGAATATACTCCAGACTAGAGATTAAGCGGCTACCATACAGAATGTGTAGATCTGAAGGTTGGTTGTTAAGGATGACCGCCATCTGCTCTGATGAGCCCCTAGTCACTCTTTCTCCTCACCCTAGCCCTTCCCCCTCCAGCCCCAGGGCTGGGGACTGCAGCTCTTTGCCCTCCTGTCCCATAAAACCAGGTGTAAAGTAGAGCTATACTACCAGTTGCAGGCTTCTACGGTTTTGATTGGGGCTATTAACATTGATTTTTTTTCTTGAAATCACCTAATATACAGAAAATATATGGCCAGTTCCACAGCAGCTGATAGCCTAAATCAACCCATTCCAAGGTCACAGTCCCAAGCCAATACAGTTTCCCAAGTCACGAATCACCCCCTTCTGCCCTTGGGGCCCAGAGCCAGTGGACCTGGCCACTGCTGAGGGAGGCAGAGCCAGAAGGGACCCCTAAAAGCGGCACACTGGTGGCCTCAATGAATTATTAGCAGGCCCAGCCTTGGTTGGGCAGGAGGTAGGAGAGAGAGGTGTGTAGAGGCTGTGCCTCCCAAAAGGAGTCTGTGATCTGGCTGGGTTGAGGGCGCCCCAGGAAAGGTAGCCGAGCATGAGGGCCCTCCTAGGAGAAGCAGAATCCTATGGGATGGGGCAGAACAGCAGACAGGCCAGGTGAGGCTCCAGGAAAGCCAACTGTATGTGGGGCACACGCCTCCTGGTCTGGCCTGGAGGTTCAGATGGGCGGCGCCACCGCACACACAGATACTAAACACAATTCACTTGGGACCCTCGGGTGAGGGGCACAGACTTCTGTGGTCCTCGGGACGCCAGCAGAGATGGGAGAAAGGAAAAGTCTCAGGCACTTTTGCCTTCCAGGGGCAAACACCCATGTTGGTGGTCTCAGTGGTCACGAGGAGACAGCTGTTGCTTCGTGGGTGATCAGATGGAGAGCGGGTTCTTTCCTTGTTGATCGTTGCGACGGGAGAGCATTCTTTCCTGACCAAAGGTGTGGGATGGGGAGCAGGAAAGCTGGTTCCTCATTGGTGGTCCAGGCAGGAACAGGCAAGAAGGTCTTGCTTAGCCGATGGCCTGGGCGAAAAGGCATAAGAAAAAGGTAAGAAAATGGGTGCTGTTGGGCTCAGATGACCCAGAGAAGGGAAGAGAACTATACAGCTGATACGGGCCAGTGACCTCTGGGGTCGCTGAGACTCCACTAGGTTAAAGGAGATGTCTAAGGTCGGGGGACAAGTGAGCACGTGGACCAGACTTAAACCAAGTAAAGCCCCTGGCTCTTGCACATGGCTGCACTCCAGCAATACCAGCAGACAGTGAGCGCTCACTCCAAGCCAGGCCTTGTTCTCTGCAGGGTCCAGCCAGTCCTTTAATGCACACACCCACCTGACAAGTCCCAGTATCATCCCAGTTTTATAATCAGGAGAGAAACACACAGAAGTTCGGTAACTTTCTCAAGATCACACAGCTAGACACTGGCAAAATTGGAGTTCAAACCTAGGCAGTCTGGCCCACAAAGCCTGCTGCCCCACTGCACTGTCCTGGGCAACCTGGGGCTCCACCCACTAGGTGTGTTCAGAGGGCCAAAATGAACCCAGCCAGTCAGACTGGGCAGCCCAAACTTGGGAGGAGAGAGAAAAGGGCCAGAAGGGGCTTTATGTAACTAGTGTCTAGCCTGTTGGGACAACTCAGGAAGTCCTGCACCACTGCAACAGGTCACCCTAGGGATGTCCCCTCTGTGGGCCTCCTTTGCAGATCCCACACACTCCAGCTGTTTGTGGGAACAGGAGCCTCTCCATCTTCGTTGGTGACCTCAGGTGGTTGAAAGAGCAGCTCAGTAGGAAAGGAGAAAAATACTGGAAAATAGAGGAAGAGCTTGGATGTTAACACACTGCCCCAGCCTTTCCCATATGAGGACAGGCAGTGACTAACACCAGGAACAAACAGCTCCAGCCTATTACCCCCCACAAGTGGCACCCCACACAGGGACTCCCGAGCCAGCCCAGCCTCCAGCTGCCTGTGTATCCTTGCCAAGGCAGTGGGGGCACCCAGCAGGCTAGGGCAGGAACCCAGCATTGTGTACCTGTGGCTAATGGTGAAAGAGAGCATTGTAGTGGGGACCATGGTGGGCCCAGAGACATGAGAATTATGCTGGCTTTAACCCTGGCTCTAACCCTGGCTCCTTCTGCTCCCGGTCAGTGGCAGCCTGTGCTGAGCACGTCACTCCATGGCCCTCTGCATCCTCAGGCAGACCTTCAGAGAAGCACATTGCTATTCTCATTTTGTTGGCAGGGACACCAAAGCTCCAGAAACAGTGACTAGTTTGTCCAAGAACACCCAGGCAGTAAGGCAGACCCGGGCTCCAAAGCCAGGGATGTCTGCCTCCAAAGCCTGGGTGGCGACCATGATGTCATTCTACTGTGTTGTGTCAACTGGGCCAGCTTCCATTTTTGCAGCTGAAAATGAGGACTCCTTGCCACACCCCATCGACCTGAGTTATGACTCGCATCAGACACTGCACGTGGAGTTCCAAGCACGGCAGCTGCTCCATAGTAAGTGATTAAGAAAGGGGCTTCACACAAGAGCTGGCCCTTGCAAGCAGAGGCTCAGATCTGCATTTGGCTTGCAGACCTGCCGAGATGCCCATGTTGTGTATGAACCCCATTGTATTCTTGTTGTTAGGTGCTGGCGAGTTGGTATCCGACTCATAGCAACCCTACGTACAATAGGCAAAAGACTATTGTCAGGGCTTCTCTGCTATTCATAAGGTTTTCAATGGTGGATTGTTTGGGGGGATGGGGTTACTGGGTCCTTCTCCCAAGCCTACAGCACCTGGTGTTCCTAGGCGGTCTCCCATCCAAGTACCAACCAGGCCCGACCTGGCTTAGCTTCCGAGATCTGACGGGATTGGTATAATTCTATTTTATCTCAGACACCCAGAGTTTGGCCCTGTAAGATTCAACACACACATAGATGTAAATGAGATGCAAATCAAACAGTCCCTGGATAAACAGAAAAGCAAATATGTCTGCTGATAGTTCTTTCTGTGTCTCCTTCTGTAGATCAAGGGGATGGGCTCTCTCTGAAGATGGTCCAAAGCTCACAACTGTCCACTTGATTGGTCACCACCAGAACACCCAGACAGACATGCTGTCTCCGGACCCTTGCCATGGCAGAGTTCCTTTTGGGGTCTGCTCCTGGGACCCTCTTTGCTCTGTCCTCCTTAAGGAAGTAGCTCTCACACGCCTTGTTCTTTAGGACAGAGGACAAGATGAAGCCTCTCTCACTCAGCACTTGATACTTGAGGTCAGCTCCGTGGTCACCCTCCCACAAGCATCCACAGGGCTGCAGAAGTTGTCACCAGGCTATTGTGATAGAATGACAGAGAATTATTTGGTCTCCACCCCTGGTTTCTCGCATGGAGCTCCTAAAACCCTTGTCATTTGCTGGGCAACCAGGGTGCTGAGTTTGTCTTTTGTTCTGAAGTGAAGATTCTCTCTGCCCAGGGCCCAGTGCAGAGCCCTAATCCCTCAGGGCCTCTGGGGGATAGGGGAGTCTCGAGTTCTAATCAGGTGATTCATGGTGGCCTCCTGGACAGTCTCAGGATGGGACTTGGAGCCCCACTGTCCACCATCCAGGAAGGGGAGGTGCTAGAGACTGAGTAATGCTCCATTGAGCCCGTGAGATGCAGCCTCCGTGAAAGTCCATGGGCTCCAAGGTTTGGAAGATTCTGGACTGCTGAACACATGGAGGGACCTGGAGGAGGTACGGAAACCCTATGCCCTTCTTCCACACCTTGTCCTCTGCATCAATTCTATCCACTCATTCATCTGTATCTTTTGAAATATTCTTTGGACTCCGAGGGCAAACCTAAGTAAAGCATTTCACTGAATTCTGTGAGCTACCCTTGCAAACTTATTGAACCCATGAAGAGGGTCACGGAGACTCGAATGTAAGATGCAGGGAGGTGGGTGCTAAGGAAACTCGAACCCCTACAGGCACCGCACCCAGTTAAACCAAGCCTGGGGAAGGAAACCCTCAGGGCAGACCCAGGATGGCAAGTGGCCTGGGAGCCTGGGTTTCTGGGCAGCAGTAGGGACTGTTGTGACACAGGGCAACCCCTGTCTCTAGCTGGCGCCTTTCCTGGCTCCCAGCCTGGTTCTGCTGCGGCTGTAAAGAAACTTCAGGCCTAGAGAGTCTGACATTTCCAAAGAAGCTACACAGCTCAACTTTGAACTTGAAATTCTTGGTTTCTGGTTCAATGTGTTGTAATACAAGCGAGCTTAACAAAAATTGGCGGTTTCTGGCTCACAGGCCTCCTGTCTATAGAAGCTACAATATAAATTGGGGCTAGGGTTTAGCTCAGTTGGTAGAATGCTTGCTCTGTATGCTATGAGGCCCTGGCTTCAATCCCCAGCACTGAAAACCAAAAACCAAAAGCAAAAACAAAAAATGGGAGAAGGGCCTGGCAGCCTACTCTTGAAGCAATCTCGAAACAATCAGCCATTGAAAACCCTATGAATAGCAGAGAAGCACTGATAGTGCCAGGCATGGCACAGTGTCAGAGAGTGTTTTATTCTGTTCTACATTGGGTCACTGTGAGTTGGACCTGACTTGATGGCACCTAACCAAAACAGAAAATAATATAAATCAGATTAACCTATAAGATAAATGAAAGGTTCTCAATCTTCCCTTGGGTCTCAGATGTTTTGAAAATGCAATGAACACAAGTCCAAAGGAAAGGGCTGGTGTGAGAAGATATCTGCAAAGAATTAATTTCCAGAATATATTTTTTAAGAAACAAACAAAATCACCCTGATGAATAAATACATTTTTAAAAAACTCAGTAGAAAATTGGGTCACAGACTTGAACTATATTATACAGAAAGAACACCCAATGGCCAATTAAGCATAGAAAAAGTGCTCGGCCTTGCTAATCATCAAATCCACGCAAATTTGACAACAGGATCACCGATTACATGGACACCAGAGTGGCAAAAGTGAAAACACCTGACAAGGTCATCGCTGGAGAGAGGACGTGGAGGAGCCGGAGCTGTTATGCACTGCTGGGGGGAGAAGGTACATTGGTGAGAAAGCTCCAGAAAATGGTTTGATTACTAAGAGCGAGTTTGCTTTTTCCACCTTAGGAGGGTGATCATCTGCTTTTGGCGTACTGAAACTGAACTGTCTGAGCCTGTCTGTCAAGACGGAGTGTGTACTTGCCCCAATACCCAACAGTTCCACTTGGCTGGCTTAGAGAACTCTCCCCCGTGTGTGAGAACATCTGCAGAACGCTGGTCATCAAAGCAAAGCGTGGAAACCACGCAAACGCCCAGCAGCGGGAGCCATTATTGAGTAGGGTAAATAAGACTGGAGAACTGAGAAAAGGAACAAATTGCAGGTTCACCGAATCAGCAGGGACAGTGTCAGGCGGTACTAGAAGGACACTGTTTATAGTACAAAGCTACTGTTGTTGTTGTTGTCATTGTTAGGTACCACTGAGTCAGGTATGACTCATAGCAACCCTATGTACAACAGAACGAAACACCCCCCAACACGATGCCATGCTCAGCACGATGTCAGTGGTTTTCTGCTGTTCGGAGGGTTTTCATTGGCTGACTGGAGATTGTTTTGGGAGTGAGCGGCCAGGTCCTTCTTCCATTTTTGCAGTGCTGGGGATCGATCCCTGGGCCTCAGAGCACGCAGAGCAGCACTCTACCAACTAAGCTGAACACAGCTACGGAGGGTTCAGCAACAGGCACAACTAAACAATATGCTGTTTTGGAATTGATTCCTAAGTGGGAAAATCATAAAGAAAGTAAGAAAAGGATCATTTTAATAAAAAGCAAGATAAGAATTTCCTGTGCTGATTAGCAAGACCGAGCACTTTTTCTATGCTTAATTGGCAATGAAATTTGCTGGGGTGCAGAGCCCACAGGAGGCTTCTGAGATGGTGACAGAATTCTGTTCCACAGTCTGGATGGATAACACACAAGCGTTCATTTCATTATCCTTCACAGAATACACATATACTTTACATATGCTGCTTTAGGTCTATTGCATATCAAAAGAAATATAAAAAATGTCCATTTTTCTTCTTTTTACCGTTTTTAAAAAATCTGATAGAATCTATGGCCCTTACTTCTGGAAAAATTCCATGCCGCCCACACTTTCCATTTCAATGTAGAGGGCCCTCAGACCCTCAGGGACCCTCCATGGGAACACGGTGTGTGCTGTTAGTCGGTGGTTCACACGTCACAGAGCCCGGGGAGCTGGGCACCTTTACCCACACAGAGCAGCAACGTGGTCCAGGAAGCAATATACAGCAGGGTGGCAGGATGCTGGCAGAGCCAAACCAGCTCCCCTAAAGAGGAACCCTCCACACTGGCAGAAACCCTGAAGCCACCTTCACCCCTTTTTACTCCCTTCTTGGTGTGTTCCCAGTCCCCAAGTCCCCAGCACCCTCTAATCAGGGTGACTGGTGTGCCCAGCACCTCTCCTTGCCAGGCCCACTGCCTCTTAAAAACAAACAAACAAAGCCTCCCCCCCCCCCCAAAAAAAAAAAAAAAAAAAAACAGAGCCCTATGGGGAATAGGAAAGCCGGGGAACACCAGAAGGTAGCTAATTGCTTGTGTCACAAATAGTAATCTTGCTTTCTAAACCTTAGGAGGATAATGATCTGGTTTTGGTGTATTAAAGCTTAATTGTTTAAGTGGGGGAATAAAACCAGCTTTCATGCAGGCAGGGCCTAGAAGCGGAGCAGACGGCCTTGGCGAGCAATGTTGTGAGGCAGGATGGGAGGGTGCGCCATGTGGGTTTCGGGGGACCACTTCCTCCCTCCGGGCTTCAGTTGCCCATATGTTCATGAGTTGAGCTTCTAGAAGATGCCTAAGTGCTCTCCAGCCTGGCTGAGATCAGCGGCTTCATTGTGCTCCACATTGGCGTCTTTCCCATAACCAAGCCCAGTGCCTGGCACACGGTAGGTGCCAAGTAATAAAGTCATTGATTTGGACTCGTTCCCTGTTCCTCACGGGACCCGTCACAGACCTGAGCCCTTCACTCGTCCTCAGTATTGCTTTCCTCATCTGTGAAGTGGGGAACATATCTACAACGGGGAGTGCTGGGCAGGGCCAATGTGAGAATTAAATAAAGTGTGTGCAAGTCCTTCCTGTGCCCAGCACACACAGGGCACCAAGTAGTTAGGTCCCGTCTTTCCTTGTCCTGATTGGCTGGCCACCTGAGATAGTGTCCGTGTCCTGGCTAAGCCCACCCTCCTCTCATTCTCACCATACATACGCACATGCCTGGAGCAGCTGCTGCTTGTGCCCAGGACTGACCCCTGTCCCACTGGGAGGCCCAGCTGGCACTGATTTGGCTGGTTTTTTAGGACAGCCAAGAGCCCCAGGGGGAGACAGTGTAACCAAACCCAAAAGGTTCACATTTTGATGGGTGCAAAATCAAAACAAGCATAACCAAACTAAAGAGTGAAGAAGGATTTATTGCTTGCAGGTGGAGAGCTCTGGGTACGATTCCCCAAATAGCTCTCTCTTCCAACAAAGAAAGTTTGGGGGATGTTATTGAGAAAGATTATACATCATCATAAAGGGAGGCACTTTGAGGCAGGTACATTTTCCAAGCAGGCTCAATTTAAGGGGTACACTAGTGTGCATGTTCGGTGAAGGTCATAGTTTAGAAAAGAAAGATGGTGGATAGGCACAGCCCTGAATGCATCTGGTCTACATGACAGAAGAATGGTGGGTGGAAATATTTTTAGGCAGCTGTGGTCTGCACCAGAAGTCCCCAACAGGAAAATTTGGGGTTCCTGTTGATGACCCCTATTCCATTGGGCTTATCTCACCCTCCTTCAGCCAAGGACCTGGACTGATAGTTGGCATCCAAGAGCATCCTGTGACCCTGGAATACAGAAGCAAACAGCACCATAGGCCAGCCGGGCTACAGAAAGGGACGCAGAGGATTTCAAGAGAGACCCTCCGAAGCAGTGGCCTTTAGCTTTCCTGTCTCTGTGGCTGAGAGTAGCTAGCCCCCTGGCTTCCCCGGATCCATGAATTGGAGGCCACGTGTGGGAAAGCTCGCTTTAATGAGGCGACGGGGGACATGGTCTCTCAAGGGGGGCTCCACAAGCCAGACGCTTGGCGGACCATGCTTCGCCATGACTTCTACCTCAGGGAGGCTGGCACATTTGTTGGGAGGCTGAAGCAGGAGGGGCCATGGGGGGAAGCAGATGTTTCTATGAAGGAGTGGGGCACCACCCAGCCCCCTCAACCCCCGCAACAACAGAATACCAGCATCTCTGGTCCCTGGGCCCCTGAGAACATCCGTGTGTTATACACAGCCACCAGGGCATCCGGTTCCCAACGCCTGAACAACAGTACCCTCTGTCACATGGGCCAAAGTCCCCAAAAGCTAAGTCAAAAGTGAGGGCAGTTCTGATGGCAAAGTGGCTCTTTCAGGGGGTTGGCTACTAAAGAAGGTGAGAAGTGAGGCTAAGGAGAGAAGGGCAGAGAGAGCAGAGAGAGCAAAGGTGGGAAAAAAGGAAGAGGAAAGGAGGCAAGGGAGGGCAGGACAGACCGAGGGTAAAACAGAGCAAAGAAAGGGCAGCAAAGAAAGATGGAGCTTAGAGAGGAAGGGATCTCTCTGGAGAGGGCAGGTCCTGGTGGGGGAGCTTTAGACAAACATGGAGCCTGCACCAGGAACTTGACTTGTTCTCTCCCGGTCTGGTCTGGGTGGGGGAGGCTGGGATCACAGTGGGAATCCATGCAGCCTTCTCCCTACGCTGCTTGTGGGCTGGGGCCGCCCACTGCTTTCCTCCTGCTTGAGGGCCATCTGCACGCAGGTTCCCAGGGCCTAGACACCTGAGACCTGCTGCAGCCCTGGGCCTGGCCGCAGCTCCTGCTGGATGGCCCTCCACACACAGGCCTTGGGGAGGTCCCTGGGCCTGTCCCCAGCTCTAGGGCATGGAGTGGTCCCCTGAGGTCTCCCTACATCCCACCTGATCTTCTCCCCACCCCTGCATGTTTGCAGTGGGGTGTGTGCCCTGCTCTTTCCCAGCTCCAGGCCTCTGCAGGCACTCCCCTGCCACCTGCAGTGGTCTTGAGCCCCCAGTTCCCTGTGAACGCATGCCTGTCTTTCCAGATCAAGCTGGAGTACCACTCAAGGGACGATCTCCTTAGTTCCTCCTCTATACCACCTCCCCTTCTCTGGCACCCAGACACCATCTCTCCCACCATTGTCCCCTCCCTGGAATCTTTGGTCTTGCCTCTGGTGCAGGATTTTTTCTGCTGTCTCAAGTCCGTCAGTGAACAGCCATGACTATAAATGGGAAGTCTGCAGCCGTGGCTCTGTGGCATCTGATCCCATCAGATCTCGGAAGCTAAGCAGGGTCAGGCATGGTTAGTACTTCAATGGGAGACCCCCAGGGAACACCAGGTGCTGTAGGCTTGGGAGACGGACCCAGCAACCCACTCCCAGAAATCAATCTGCCATTGAAAACTTTATGAATAGCAGAGAAGCACTGACAATAGTGTTTCGTCTGCTGTGCACAGGGTCGCTGAGTCTGATACCGACTCCACAGCACCTAACAACAACGACAACCTAAATGGGAAAGCATCCGTGGCTGGAACCACCTCTTCCAGGTGTCATTATTGCCTTGTGTCTTTCTCCCTTGTCATCCCCTGAGCATCTGAAGGGCAGGGGAGCATCCCCCGGCCTCAGGGGGAGGCCTGGTCCCCAGCAGCCCTCCAGATCCTGCCTCCAGGATAAATGATCCCCCTCCCATGTGAGTCAGGAGTCTTTGCACCAGGGGCTGCTGTGTGGCCTTGGACGAGCCCCTGGACCTTTCTATGCTCCTCTCTCCTTCCTTAAGTCTGGGTGGTAAGATCTGCTGCCTGCTCAGGAACACTTAACTCCGTCTTCATCCCCTTCCTAAGAGCCCAGGCCCTCCCCCAAGTCCTCAACCACTTTATGGTTTATGTTTATCCAGAGTCTTTGAACAAATTCTCCCCTTTGGGCTCCCCATGTCCTCTTGCAGCTGATTTATTTACACTCAGTGTAGAGAGTGTTGGATCACAGAAGTTCAGTAGGCTGAGCCGGGGAGCGCCCGGTGCACACCCGTGGGAACGCTCCTGTGCGAATGACTGGGGATCCCAAGCACCCATGAGGGGTGGCTGGAAGCCACAGGCCAGTGAGGCAGCCTGGCCAAGGACTCTGGACACCAGTGTGTGTTGGGGGGCGGGGGTTGAGGGGGCTGGGTGGTGCCCCACTCCTTCATAGAAACATCTGCTTCCCCCTGTGGCCCCTCCTACTTCAGCCTCCCAACAAATGTGCCAGCCTCCCTGAGGTGGAAGTCATGGCAAAGCATGGTCTGCCAAGCATCTGGCTGGTGGAACCCTTGAGAGAGTCTGTCCCCGGTCGCCTCATTAAAGTGAGCTTTCCCACACGTGGCCTCCGATTCACGGATCCAGGGAAGGCAGGGAGCTAGCTACTCTCAGTAATGTCACTGAGGATTTATGAACACAATGGCTTCTTCTCCCTTTTTTCCCTTCCTTCCTTCCTTCCTTCCTTCCTTCCTTCCTTCCTTCCTTCTTCTTTCCTTCCTTCATTCCTTCCTCCTTTCTTTCTTTCTTTCATTCCTTCTTTCTTTCTTCACCTTTCTCATTTTGCAAAAGAACTTATTTAACAGAGAAATACTATCCACAGGATTTGTGAGCCTTAAAAATGCAATAGCAAATAAATAAATGAATAAATACAAGGCTGCTAATGGGCTCTCCTACCAGCAGAGTCTCGGTGATCAGCGCTCAGGGTCACAACAAAGGCTTCTCAGAAGCTGGCTGGAGAGAGACCCAGGCTCAACAGCAACATGAGAAGTGTGGGCCCCCCAGGAAGAACTGCCTCTGCCTCCTAGCAGAATACCTTGAAGTGGAAAGGTGGTTCCCAGCCCCCTCTGGCCTCCATCACCTCTAGGCTCCATCTGGCCCACACCTCCAGCGATGGGGCCAGCAGCCTGTGCCAGGTTCTTCTGGGAAGGGGCCCCTCAGCGGCTGCCAGAGCCTCCAGCACGGCCCCTCTCCTCTCATCCCAGGATCCACAGGACCAACAGCCTGACCAGAAGGCATTTCCAGCCACTTTACCTCCTCAAGCAGCCAGGCGGGAGGGGAATGGAGATGGAGCCGTGGGGGGGAGGATAGATGCCTGGGTTCAGGTGCTGTCTGGGTGACCCTGGTCAAGTACCTTCCCCTTGCAGGCTCTCTTCTCCGTAAACTGAGGGAGTTGGATGAGAAGGTTGTTTTAGGGGCTTCTTGTTCAGTAGGGCAAGAAGGGTGAGGCCTTGCTCTTACTTCCTTGGAATAAAATCTCCAAGGGAACGAGATTCTGGTTCCCACCATGTGCCCCACACTCCAAAATCACCCCAAATCACTCCAAAAATATCTGACGGATGAACCTGGCAAAGTGGCAAACTCCCCACTTGAATGTTGAGCCATAGGAGGGAACAGGGCGTTGCTAGGGCCCAGCTCAGGGGAGCCTGCCCAGGGTGCCTCTGTCCCCTGCCACAGAGCAGGCTCCTTCTTGCTCTTGTCACAGGAGTGACTTTCTCCTGGGGCTGCCTGCTCTGGCCTCAGGTCAGCCTGCAGGACCAGGAGTCCCAGGATCCCCACCTCCCCACACGGGCCAGAGAGGCTCAGGCCCTGTGAGCTGCTGCCACTGCCTGGGAGGCTCCGTCCCCAGGCTTGGGGGCTGGGTGCTCCGAGCCCACATCTGGATGGGCCTTTCCCAGCTCCGGCTGCCTCAGGAAGCAGAAAAGCAAACAAGACATTTCCAAACACCAAATATTTTGCCTTTGATGGGTGGAAGAGCGGGGTGGACAAACAGACCAAAGAAATCTCCAGCCGAGGAGGCTGCAAGGGGAGAGGCTGAGACTTCCGCCCTGGACCGTTACTTAGCGTCCTGCTGCCCCCCTCAGCCAGCCAGAGGGAGCGACCTGAAGGCGCAGCAGGAGAGAACAGAGGGGACCCAACCTGTCCTCTAGTCCCGGCTGTCCTTCCCTCCTCTGCCCTTCTGCAGCCCTCCTGCACCTCACTGCCACGTGTGGAAATCAAGCGAGACATCTCCACCCAAAGCTGCTCCTCCGTGGGCTCAAGAGTAAGCTGTGGGGAGCCATCACGGGCTCCTGCCTCCTCCTCTTTCCCCGCGCTGTGGATTCTGTCTTCTGATCCCCCCAGCTGTCCTCTCCCCGACACTCCGTCACACCTGGCCTGCTTTTTCTCTCTCCTGGGAACTTCCTGTTGGGGGCTCCTCAGGGCTCGCCTCTCTCCAGGCTGGCTGTCTCTGCTTTGTGGCCCAGGGAACATCCTCTCTACAAAGGGTCTGTGCAGGGAAAGGGATAAGAATGTGGCACGGAGGCTGCAGGGGCCGGGAGGCCAGTACCCAGGGCATGGGGCGGGACAGGGGAACGTGTTCTTCAGCACCATGATTGGGCCAGATTAAAGCCAAAGGGAAGGAATTGAGGGATGCAGGGGGATCCCCCAGAGGCCTGCCCCCTCACTGCACATGCCCACCCGACCTGAGCTGCTCCAGAGGGACTCAGGATATCCCCACCACAAGCCCAGCAACACCTGCTAACCCTGACTTGCTCACAGGGCCCGCACCGTGGGGACAGGGAGGCTCGGAGCGCTGCAGATCTTGCCAACATCAGACCAACAGCAGGTGGCACAGGCAGGACTGAGGACCAAGCTTCCCGACCTCTCCCATTCATGCTGTCATGCTGGAGACAATGACATGACCTCTGCCTCAGTTTCCTCAACCTCAAAACCAAGGGTGCTGATGGTCATTGCGCCATCTCAAGGCAGTGATGGGGACCCAGCGAGTGGGTGGATGTGTAAGTCAAAGTCAAGAGCAAGAAAGCAAGACGGTCAGTGAAGGCTCCGGGACCTTAACCCCAGTCTGTGGGTCTCTGGGTCCTTTTTCTGACACCGTTTCCTTCTACCATGGCCACCACCACGGCTGCCCCCGTCCTTTATGTAAACACTGTGGGAGAAAAATAGGCAAGTCTGGGGAACAGACATTCCTGCTGCCAGGACTTTACAGTCCAGGAAAGTGATAGCTCAGAGATTAAAACTGGAAACCATCCTGGCCCTACAGTTAGCAGGATTAAGGGCCCTGGACCCAGTGCACACACACGCCCGGGGCTGGGACGCTCCGTGCCTTCCTCCACCCTCCGGCCAGCTCAGGGGCCATGCGAGGCCGAGAGTCGCTCTACAGTTTTCCAAACCACAGAGTGAGAAGGGCCGCTGCCTCGCCGGGCTGGGCGTTCCAAGAAACAATCTAGTCTTTGTAATCATCGTGTTTTTCACAACCGTCTACAAGGCTACCGCTGCACACACCATAATTTAATGTGTTGCAACAAGGCGATTGCTTAGGATAGGATGGCAAGGGCAGGGAGCAGACGGCAAATGGCCCATTCATTCTGGCCCTGCCAGAGAAGCGGCCCTTGGAAAAGCCATTGACAGAGTGGCTCTTTCCCACAATACTTGCTAATATTGTTGCTGCACTGTGGTTTTGGTTTTTAAGTTGTTTGGGACCTGCTTGAAGCGATGCAACGTTCCAGCCTCCTTTCCCAGCTCTGAGAGTAACTCTGGGAAGAAGCGGGGGTGTGGAACAACAGAGCAAACAAGTTCATAAGACAGCAGGATGGCCTCGCCTCCTGCTGGCACCTGGCGAGCCGGGGAGGGGGTTAAGGTCCCTAAGAGCAGGGGCAGGAAGCCAGTCAGCTGCCTCCCTGCCCAAGCTCCCAGAGGGTGAGGATCTTGGGGCGAGGATCTCCTGGGACCCAGCCTTGACCTGACAGTTTAACACAGGCCAGAGGTTGACTGTCTGCAGCTGTACCACCCTGGTGTCGGATCCCATCAGAGTTTGGAAGCTAAGCAGGGTCGGGCCTGGTTAGTACTTGGATGAGAGACCAGCTGGGTATATGGGGTGCTGTAGGCTAGGGAGATGGACCTGGCAACTCACTTCCAAAAAACAATCAGCCATTGAAAACCCTATGAATAGCAGAGAAACACTGACATAGTGCTGGGCATGGCACAGTGTTGGGGAGTGTTTCATTCTGTTGTACACAGGGTCGCTATGAGTCAGACCCAACTCGATGGCACCTAATAATAACAATAACAACAGAGGATGACTGATCCCACCTGTTCCTGGTGGCCAAAGAGCTCACGTGGGCTGCTCTGGGAGCTGGCACCCCTCTGTGGAGAACCTTCCCCACGGGCAATACTTAACTCGTTCCAAAGCCCCTGCCAGTCCCTCTGCCTATAATTCCCACCCCTGTCCTGGAAGATGGAGAGGACGGGGCACTTCCTCCCTTGAATCTTTAGGTCACTGAAGACCAGAGAGGCCAACTGACTCCCCTTCCCGAGGTCACACAGCAAGTGCCCAGCAGAGTCCCAATGACTAAAACCTGAGTTTTCTGAAAGCCACACAAATCCCTTCCAGACCACTGGCCTCCTGATTCACCTCATCAGAGAAGTCCTATCCCGCCCTGGGTGTGTGTGTGCCCTGCCTGGCACAGGGCCCTTCCTCGTGCTAACTGTAGGGCCAGCACGGTTTCCAGTTCTGAGCTTTGCTAGCCCCGGCCAGTCTCTCTCCTCCCTGCAGCCCACCTCCCCATCCTCACCTTTCCCTAGCGCTTGCCCCACTGGCGAGGGGCCCTGCCAGAGAGGGGAAGCCTGCCATTGAGTGGTTAAAGCTCCCAGAGTCCCCTATAAATATTTCACGGAAATATCAGCTGAGATAACCCCAGACTGTTGATGTCGACACTATCACACCTGCACATTTTAATTGGCCCGAGCAAGCCAGCCTGTAATTGGTGCCTGGAAATCGGCACAAACCTGACTTGGCTGTAAAACAGAGAGCTGGGTCCTCCGGAGGATGTGGCATTTTAACTCTGCTGTGGCTGAGGGATGGAAAGGGTAGGCCATGGTCAGAGGTGACAGGCAGGGACAGAGGTGCCCCATCCACCCACACCTCGTCCCCAGAGGCCAGCCTGAGCTTATGACTCTGCCTGGCTCAGCAGGGCCATGGAGGCTCAGGTGGGCTCAGCACCTGGGAGGTAGGGACCCTCCTGGGCAGGAGCGCAGGCGGGACAGCATGAGCCTCGGTTTCTTGACTAGAAGACGGGGATCTTGCTGAACCTCCCTCATCGGCCGTTCTGGGGCTTGGATGAGGCAGTGCGGGCGACATGTCTAG
>VMDO01023621.1:0-31790 GCA_007922755.1 Pedetes capensis
AATCCACTCCCAAGGCAATCCCAAAACAGCCACTGAAAACCCTATGAGGGTCACTAAGAGTCGGATACCGACTGGATGGCACCTAACAACAACAACAACAACAACAACAACATGATTCAGATTGATTCGGATCCCATTCAACAGCATCTAACAACAACAATAATTCTCTGGGGGATTTTCCATCTTGTTATCTAATTTCATAAACATAGTCATCATAATTCAGAACTTGAGACTTATAACTACCCTCTGGTTTACCTGCAGTTCTGATTCTGAGTCATAAAATAACTATTATTGAAGGTTGGCCACCAGGCATTAAAATAGTAAATGCTATATACAATGTTATCTTTCTCTGGCCAGGTTTAATTTTTTTCTAGGGCACAATTTCAATAGCAGAAGCTCCCTTTCATGAAATCAGTGGTTGCAATGCATCTTTGGTGTTCCATTTTTAGTGTTACTGTCTAGTCATGAAGTGAGGCTTTTTCATAATTTGGACACGGATTCAACAGCACCTAACAACAACATTGAAAACCTGTGGTCCTTGTATGTTGTTGTTGTTAGGTGCCATCCAGTCGGTATCCAACTCATAGCAACCCTCATAGGGTTTTCAATAGCTGACTGTTTCAGGATTGCCTTGGGAGTGGATTGCCATGTCCTTCTCCCATTTTTGTGATGCCAGGAATTGAACTCGGGACCTCAGAGACTGCAGCACAGTACTCTACCAACTGAGCTAAATCCCAGCCCCATCCAAGTGATAGTTATGTCAAAATCAAGTCAAAGAGAAGGGCAACATTCAAAGGTCTGTGTGAGCCGTAAGAAGTAAAGAAACCCAGGTTAGGTGCCATAAAGACCCTCATAGGGTTTCTGATGGCTGGTTGTTTCGGGAGTGGGCTGCCACGTCCTTCTCCCATGGTCCTTGTATACCACTCTAATTATGTTTTCACTTCTCAGGCAGTCTTTGCTTTTTGATTACTAGGTTACTCCTCCCTTTGCAGTTGAGAATTTTGTAAGTGCTTGAAGTAGACACTTCAATCTCAGGATCTGGTAATTTTATTTTCTCCAAGATTGTTGTTGTTGTTAGGTGTCACGGAGTCATGTCCAAATCGTAGCAACCCCATGTACAACAGGCAAAGAAGTGTTGTTATTGCTTCTGCTATTCACAGGGTTTTTAATGGCTGAAAAGTGCTAATTTCTACATGGCCAGAAACCAACTGCCTTTTTGTAAGTATGTCACCAGCTACTATTGTTGAGTGCACATATGGCCTGTCTTCCATAAACCTAAACTTCCTCAATTTATACACTTTATTAATGGAGCCAACTTTTATTTCTTACTTGCTGTTACTTTATTACACTTGATCTTATTCATTTTTCCACATTACCTAGATATAGTTCAAAACAAAATAGTGTTAAAGTCACTCAGGTGACAAAAACCAGCAGCTGTCCTTTCCACTCATCCACACATCCCTCTCTCCTCCCCTATCCCACACATATTTATTTTCCCTTCTATAGGAGAATACCTTTCCTTCTGTATAGTTTCTGTTATTATCCTCCCACCCTCCACCTTTCCCAATAAAATATTCATGCGATTAGGACAAAAATATAAAAAATTAGCTGGTAGACAGCCATGCAGATATGTCAATAGATGTGTGTTTGAGTATTGTCATAGAATACTTTTCACTTGTAACATCCTCTGGGAATGTTTATTCCTTCCCCAAGTCTGAGATTAATACAAGGAAAACCAGTGTGCCTGCAACATCAAGTTTTTATGCCAAAATAAAATATATATGTAGCACAGCAAATCTTCCTATGTTTGCAGGCTGACCTTTTCACAGAGGTTGCAATCTACAAGAATGGTACATAAAATGGCCTCTCTAATTACCAACATCTCTACTTTTCTGATCCCCAGTACACTCCATGCTCCTTCCATCCCACCTGCCCTTCCTTCATCTCCTAACCACCCTGAATCCCTTCTGAAGCCGTGACTATTGATCTTATTTATTCATTCACACATAATTTACCTCAGGGGCTAAAAATATAGTTCAGTAATTGTCTATGATTTAACACAATTACTATCAGATCATTATTAGTCCATCCTTTGGAAAAAGAAATAAATGATATTAGAAAAAAATGCCCTTCTATTTTAGTCCCTTATCACTCTTTGGGACCCTCACCATGAATCATGAAATGTTTCCTCAAGGAGCCAAATGTCTTCCTCTCCATTCTAATTAGTCTGTGATACACATTATTACATCTTTTTTATTTTTAGATACAATGTAAACTCTAGAAAGATAGATTCCTTTTGTTTTCCACCACTGTATCCCCAGTACTTGGTCTGGCATCTGGCATAGCAGAGGACTAGATCAATACATCTTATTTGTAAATTGTTGTTGTTTGGTGCCATGGAGTTGGATCCAACTGATAGGAACCCTCATAGGGTTTTCAATGGTTGATTGTTTGGGGATTTTTTGGGGGGAGTGGATTGCCACGTCCTTTTCCCACTATTTAAATGGGTATAAATAACCCATGGACAACATTGGCTTAATGCTCATAAATGTCCATACACTGTCCTCCGCCCTCTTTTCTGTCATCTCTTAGTCAAATTTCTGCATATTTTATTAGATCCCTCCCATTCCTATAGTATTATTCCTTATTACTCTTTTCATATCTCTCTCTGTACATAATTTCCTTTTAGTATAAAAGCATACTGAATTTGTATCTTTAAAATCAAAATCAAACAATATAATCAGACTTCAGAGTTCACATTGCATTCTAGCTTTCTCTCTGCTGCTCCCTTCTCTCTCCTAACTGTCCACACACCTTAGGAAGGAGATCTACATTTCCCAAAAGACTTCATATGTCTTCTACCTAAAACACTCCTTCAAAACTGATGTTGTTGTTAGGTGCAGTTGTGACTCATAGAGATCTTATGTAGAAAAGAATGAAACACTCCCCGACACTGTGCCATGCCTGGCACTATGTCAGTGCTTCTCTGCTATTCTATGACTGATGGTTTAAGGAGTGGATTACCACTTCCTTCTCCCATTTTTGTGGTTCTGGGGATTGAACCCAGGGCCTCAGAGCACACAGAGCAGCACTCTACCAACTGAACTAAAACCCCAGTCCCTAATCACAACTGATACACACTGTAAAATGTAAAATGTTTTGAGTTTGTATTAGTAAACTCCTGAAGCATGTGTCTAGGAATAGACCTTACTAGTGTAAAATCTTAGGAGGAAAGAAGACAGTTCATTTTGGGCTGAAACTGCTTATAGAGATGGAGTATCTTAGGAGAGTTTGGATTAAATCTGATAACACAAATTGCTGCAAGTGTTGGCTCAGTTGATTTGGTGCAATCTTTGCTAAATTATCCTGAGATGTTAGAAAATCCTTCCTACAAGTGCAGAAAGCGACCCAAAGTCTTAGACGGGAATGCTTTATCATGTGTAAGTGAATATCCATCTCTTATTTCCAACAGGCTCCTGAATAGATTTCTTTAATGAAAACCTTGATAAGTAAATATTTTTATAGAGAAGTTCCATTGTCCTCAAGAAATGCTTTATGTGCTATTTAGTGAAGGTAGAGAATGCAGGTGGGGAAAACTCCAGTTAAAATGGGTTTTCATATTTGATAATGGACCCTAGAGACCTTGGGTGACATTTAATTATCAGGAAATAGGTGGGCAGTCAATGGAAGAAAATGGGCACCCATGGTTTGACACAGCATCAGATACCAGAACAGATGGGTATCATGTGAAATGCCTATCTAGATTTTACACCTCAAAATATGAATCTGATAGAGGACTAGCTAATGCCATTTAATAGAGAAATGATCGTTCACACAATTCTCTAACCTACACCATATCACTGAAAGAGGGATCATTCATATTTGAAGGGTAATTTGCAATAATATCAGTCACAAGCAAGTCATCCTATCTATGTCCATTAATACACATCACATAACCTAACATTATTGTAACTCATGTTGTTGCAATAAACATACAAGAGTTACATAGTTGGTTAATGTAATATATTAAAATCTCAAAATACAGAATTTTAAAAGGAAGTAGCTTTTCAGAAATTGCTGCGTGGGAACTTCATTCTGTTTGTGTGTTTGTTTGTTTATTTATTTATTTAATGGGACATGGTCTTGCTACATTTCTGATGCTGGCCCAGAATTCACAGCATAGCCCAGGCTGGTCTCAAACTCTGTATCCTCCTGCTTCACCCACCTGATGGCTGGAATTATAGGAGTGTACCCTTATGTCAACCTGCACAGGGAAGTTAAAATAATCTTAAAGGCCAGAAAAAAAATATAGCTTTAGTCTATTGAGTCAGGATATCAGATTACAGATTGCAAATGATAAATAGAATTTTATTTTAGGTCTTTCCCATTGTAGCTCTAGTGGATTTCCTTACCTATTTCGTGGATACTTCTCAGTTTACAGTTTTTGCATTATAACATCAGCAAATGGCAGAACCCCTATATTTATCCTACTGACCTGTAAGAAAACCTCCACTAATTTATTATCAAAATCAAAGGGAAAACCCATCTGTATTAGTGAGCTTTCTGTTGCTGTGACAAACTACCTGAAGATACAACTTGAAAGGAGGAAGGATTTATTTTTGGTCACTGATTCAGGGATTTCATTCCAGCATTGGCTGACTCCATTGCTTTGCATCTGAGGTGAGGAAGAATATCATGATGGTGGGAGCATGTGTCAGTGTCAGGGAAGGCTGCTCACATCATGACAGCCAGTGAAGGGAGAGAGAGAGAAAGAGAGGGAGAGAGAGAGGGACTGGGCCAAGATATACCCTACTTGAAGGGTATATTTGAAGGGGAACCTGCAATAATATCAGTCACTAGCAGGTCATCATATCTGTGTCCATTAATACACATCACATAACCTACATTATTATAACTCATGTTGCAATAAACATACAAGAGTTACATAGTTGGCTAATGTAATATATTAAAATCTCAAAATACACAATTTCTAAAAGGAAATAGCTTTTCAGGAATTGCTGCATGGGAACTTTATTCTGTTTGTCTGCTTGCTTGTTTGTTTGACCCCCATGACCAACTTCCTCCAACAAGCCCCCACCTCCTAATAGCCCACTGTGCCAAGAACTCATCAATGAATTGGTCTACTGGTAAGGTGGACACAGCATAAGATACAGAACAGATGGTATCATGATGTAATCACATCTCAACAGCAACACTAACTGGGTACCAAGCTTTCAACACATGAGCCTTTCAGGGGGAAAGGTCATATCCAAGCCATAACTTTCCTTTCTAAAATGAAAATAATCATATAGAACCTTTAACATACTCCTGGAGAAACTGAAAAGATCAATGCCATCAAAAAGTCCTAAAGAAAAGTCAAAAAGTCTTAAAGAAAACATCTGATAGTTTTTTTTTATTGTGTTCACATTTCACTAATCAACTCAGCATATGTGGAGTGTGGGTGTATTTCATAAAATAGATTATAAATATTTTATTTTATGACTGCAATTTTATCTCAAGTTCCAGTCTTACTTTAGTTACTAGAAGCCCTGAAATGCTGTAAGTAACGATTTAACTTGTCTAAACTTGTGTTTTGGGGTTTTTTCTCTTGTTCCCATAACATGGAACCCAAAGATGTTGCATCAGATCTCTGTCTTTGGATCATAATGAATCCCAAAGACTTCTCAGGGACTTCACAATCCTACAGGGCACATTGATGCTCCTCTATGTTGATGAGGAACAACAATGGCAACATGGAATATGGAACAATGAAAACTCATAGAAGCAGAGAGTGGACTGCTGGTTACAGAGGCTGGACTGGAGGGGGAGTTGATATGATGGTCAAAAGGTAAAAATTTCAAATAGACATAGTAAAGACAGCATGGCAGTATAATTAATAACAATATATTATATACCTAAAAAAATGCCAAGGCAGTACATTTTAAGAGTTCATACCACACACAAAAAATGATATGAGAGGTAATGCATGTGTTAAGTATCTTGATTTAGTCATTACTCAACAGATATGTATTTTAAATCATGTACACCATCAACATATATAGTTTTATCATTTAAAATAAATTCATACATAATATTTTTAAATAAAAAATAAAAGCTCTCATTACTTATTGAAGAGATTTCTGGCATCCACTTCTGTGGAACAGATTATTGTGCCTCTTATTTCTAACTACTAAGAAAGTAAGTCTCAATACATGATGGACTTCTTTTTGTTAGAAAAGCAATATCCATTTAGGCAGCATCTCAAAATTCACCAGCTTTAGTACCACTCAGTGAGAAATAGGCTCTACAGCTGGTATTGTCTGCAGAGAGACGAGCTTTGCCAACTGACTTCATAATTTAGTGCCTCCAATAGTGTTATAAGTTTCTCTGACAGATTGGGATCATTTGTAAGGCTTCCGAAAAGTCCCAAGAGGATGAGACAGAGACCTCAGCCATTTTGTCACACGATTTCATTAATAACCAGACTTACATTAATAAATATGCCTTGGCTGGCAACCATGTTCTAGGAGAGAGTGATGTACTGACCAGAAGGCACTCAGTGACCATGTCATCTGAATAGGCCATCGTGTACTGGATATTTTGCTCCTCACAACCAAATATAGGTAGTATACATGGGACAGGGTCTAAATCAATCCTGAAAGCACCAGAAAGATGCCAGAGCAGATTTCTGCGTGGCCAGTGTGCCTTCCTCTGCCTCATTACCCCTCTGCTCTCCTGAGGCCTCAGGGGCTTCGTTTGAGCAGCTGACTGAGGACTAAACAATCTGGGTTTGATACTCAGGTGATTCCCTATGATGATTAGACTGTGAGCAGGGAGCTCTCTCCTTGTGAGATGATGTTAAAATAGGGTGAAGAAAGGAGAACTTCATATATGTGTACTTTATGCCTATGATTGAAGGAGAGATTAGTGATTTATGAGATGTATTAATGTTTTGGTCAGATGCCCAAGGCCTTGGGAGAAACTGTATTTGGGGACAGGCTTAGTAATGTTGTAGAAAAATGGAGAATGAGCTGAGATGCAATGAATATTTGTGGCTACATGAATACAGAAAAGGCATCTTTCTTGTTGAAAGCTCTTAAAAAAATAGTCTACTGATACCATGATCCATGCTTTGGCTGCTGCCTAGTCCCCCAACGATCATGATGCTGTTCAATGGGCTCATGGTCAAAGATCTAGGTAAAATGTGTAAAGACCATGCATTTGAACAACAGCGTAGATCTCCCTTGTTACTTATCAAGAGCAATCTGCACTGGGGTGGAAAGTGAATGCTGACAGTTTCCCAGCTATCCCAAAAGTCTTAGCTCTGCTCTCATTGACTCTATTTCTTACACATCAACTACTATAGTTGAAAAGCACCAACAAGAGAAAATGTGGTAGAATCATTACAAACTTTCCCAAAATTCAAACATTTTTGTTGCTCACTGTGAATTAAATAGATGAAAGATAGGATCTGGCATAAAACAATCAAACAACAATTACTACTTGAGAAGAATTTGCATGACACATAGTGAAGTATTTTCATCTGATTTTAGAATATTGTCTGGGGTTGCTCTCAGCATTACTATGAAGTCAGTGTCCTCAATCATGACAGCACTTTAAAATCCATAGGGAGTTTAAGAAGATCACCAATTTTCAAAAATCCATTCATCTGTTGTTACACATCTGGGCTGATACTGTATCTTTTCGATTGTGAGCAGTGCTGAAATGATCACAAAAGTGAGCAGTGCTGAAATGATCACAAAGGTAAGGTGTCTCCCTGCATCTCCATGTTCAATGCAGCACTTTTCACAATAGCAAAGATATGGAATCAACCAAAGTGCCCTTCAACAGAAGAATGGATTAAAAAAAAAAACCTATGTTACCTATATACAATGGAAAACTACTCAGCAATCAAAAAAAATGAAATAAGGCCATTCACAGCAAAATGAATAGAATTAGAGAAAATTATTTTAAGTGAACGAACACAAGCTCAGAAAGAGAAACACCACTTGTTCTCACTCATATATGGGAGCTGAATCAAAGTTATAAGAAGGAAAAAATCCTATACAAAGGTCGGATAATAATAAAAGAAAACAAAAGCTAAGAATGGCGTTATTATAGATGGTCTAGAAATGCATGCAATAGTTCTGACAAGGTACAAAGAAAGTTCACTGCAGGAAAAGTTTCTATCTTAAACAGAACTGGAACCCAAGGATAGATAGAAAAATATTATCATAAAAAGACAAATAAATGGTAGAGAAGTCTTTGATGGGGGGTGGAATGGGGGAGAGGCATACAAGAGGGTAAGGGGGAACCTATATGAATAATGTACAACAAAATGTATATATGGAAATGTCACAATGAAAACCATGTCAGAATCAATCACATTAAGGTGTACATTAAAATTTTCAAAAAAAAAAAGATAAGAAAAGAAAAGAAGAAAAAAGTAAGGTGTTTCTATGGGACTAAGACTTAGATTCCTTGGATGTATACCTAGGAGTGCTACAGCGTCATCATATGGTAGTTCCATATACACAATGGAATATTATCCAGCCATAAAGAATTAAAAAGTTGCATCATTTGCAAGAAAATGGGTATAACTGGAGATCATTTTAGCTGAAATAAACCAGACACAGAAAGAGAAATATCACATATTCTCACTCATCTGAGAAAATTGTTGTTGTTGTTAGGTGCCGTCGAGTCGGTATCCAACTCATAGCGACCCTCTGTACAACAGGGGAAACACTATTGTCAGTGCTTCTCTGCTGTTCATAGGGTTTTCAATGGCAGATTGATTTTTAGGAGGGGGTTGCCAGGTCCTTCTCCCAAGCCTGCAGCACCTGGTGTTCCAGGCGGTCTCCCATCCAGGTACTAACCAGGCCCGGCCCTGCTTAGCTTCCGAGATCTGATGGGATCGGATTCCACAGGGCTGTGGCTGCAGGCCGAGAAAGTTAGACCTATCTTAAAAGGAAAAAGCATATATATATATATGTATATATGTAAAGCATATATATAATATACATATATAAATATATTTTATAATTGTACATATCTACTATTGGAAAATGGAGCTGAGATTTAGTTCCGTTGATAGAGTGCTGCTCTGCCATCTCTGAGGTTCTGAGTTCGATTCCCAGCACCACAAAAATGGAAGAAGAATGTGGCAATCCACTGAGGCAATCCTGAAACAGTCAGCCATTGAAAACCCTATGAGGGTAGCCATGAGTCAGACATGACTCAACAGCACCTAACAACAACAACAACAATACTGGAAAATACAAGAGTATTTGTCTGGATGGGAAAGGGGATTAATGGGAAGGGTAGGGGGAGCCATGGAGGATAATGAGGGAAAGAACAAGTGAAAAGTACCTGATGCAATTGTAAGAATAGTCCATAATGAAATCCATTATACTATGTGCGAATGAAATGATAATAATAGTAATATTAATAATAATAAAGAAAATCATCAAAGCCCATGACTTCAGAACTCCAAATTCATAAAGAACTCATCTTTGCCAAGTCTTCATTTGGGTGTTCCATGACATCATCAAATTAAATATATATTTATGGCTCAGGTTGTCATCTTCTACTAGAAATTTTTTAACTTCAAAATCCAATAAAGTTACAAACTACATTTCCATTACATCTTGTTACATCTGTTTATCTCACCCAGCATTTTGCTACTTCATTTTAAACCAAGACTATAGCATATGAAGTTCTCACTGTGCATGAAATCATATGTGTCCTCTTCTAATGCATCAAGCAGCTAAAGTGTTCTTATTCACACATAAAGCCTGTGATTAGTTTCTTGATGCCCCTAGGGATAACACCAATGTCCTTCCTACTATTTAACCCAAAGATGTTTTCCTAATTGTCCTTCAGCAGCTTCAGACTAGATTAAGGCTGTCTGTAATATGATCTGATAGCACTCTGCATTGCTCCTAATTATCACTTAATTATTTACTTTTATGCTTATTATTATTGCACAATAGTCATGCTTTCCATTAGACCATAAATGATGTAAAGTCTGAACCAATATGATTTACTTCTTGCTATTTTCCTTGCACCTAGTATAGTAAGTGGAACTGAACAGACATTTCTCAAAAGAAGTATGAATGGCCAATAAACACATGAAAAAATGCTCAACATCCCTAGCCATTAGGGAAATGCAAATCAAAACAGCACTGAGATTCTACCTCACTCCAGTAAGAGTGGCCAAGATAAATGAAACAAATAATAACAAACGTTGATAAGGATGTAGAGAAAAAGGAATCCTTTAACACCACTGGTGGGATTATAAAGTAGTTCAACCACTTTGGAAATCAATATGGAGATACTTTATAAAATTAAGAATAGAACTGTCATATGACCCAGCTATACCACTCCTGGAATATACCGAAAGGATGATAAGTTATCATACCACAGGGACACCTACATTTCCATATTTAATGCAGCACTCTTCATAATTGCAAGGATATGGAAGCAACCATGATAGATATCAACAGAAGAGTGGATAGAAAAGTTGTGGTATATATACACAATGGAATGTTACTAGGCAATGAAGAGGAATGAAATAATGTCATTTGCGGCAAAATGGATGAAACTGGAGAACATCATCTTTGACAAATGAACCCAGGCCCAAAAAGAGAAATATCACATTTCTCACTCATATCTGGGAGTTAAATCTAACTTAAAGGAAGAAAAAAAAACTATACTTAAGTAGGTATATAAAAAGGAAAAATCAGGCATATCAAAGAAGGGAAAAATATAAGCAGAGTAGAAAGGGAGGAGGGGATTAGTGGGGGGAGCAAAGATTGTGGAAGAGTGGATGAGGAGGGAAATTAATACAGAGGGATAAAGGGGAAGAGGATAATCTCAAATTATATGATGCAACTACATGAATACATGGAATAAAACAGGAATATAACCCATTATTGCATATGATTTTTACCACATATTAATCAAAGGGTTCCATAAATTGTGTAAGTTGATGAAAGTGTAACCAGAAATGATGTCATAGGTGCACAATGGAAACAGCAAAAGTCTTACTACTCTGTGCCTCACTAACATTTATTAATAAATAATAAAAAACCAAAATTTACTCTGCAAGGCAGCAATAACCAGGCTCCTCTGCTTATTGATGCATACAAAACACATTTAACTAACAAAAAAGCTCACGACTAATTGGAAATATTGAAATGTGAACTATGAGACAACACTCTTTTGTTTGTTTGCTGTGCTGGGGATTGAAGCCAGGGCTTCACACACACTAGGCCAATGCTTGCCCACTGGGCTACCTCCCCAGCCCAAGATGATAATATTTAACTAGAGAAGCAACAGAAGATAATTGTTGATGGTGATGATGAAAATACAAATGAGGCTCCTCTTTTCCTTAGAAAAATATTGGTTAGGAAACTTTTCTTTTTTATCATATAGAGTGAATAGTAATTTGCCTCAGAAATACTACCTATTATAAGGAGTATAATGTTTGTGGCCACAAGAAATAGTAATCTGAAGCAATTACAGGGGCATTGATTGATCAAGCACATATTAGTAAAAATATTTTCATATATGCTCAAAAAGTAGATTATTGGAAGGAACTGATCCTTCTTAAACAATTAAAATGTGACAGACATGGCAGGTGCTTTGAGTTCATTACTTTAAGTCCTCATGCCTGTTCTGAGGAAGGTGGATTCCTGAACATGGAAGCTAAACCTTCCCACCTTTGTGTGTCTTCTCCAGATTTCCATAGCGAGTAAGTAGCAGTCTCTGCCCATCTCCATGTTGGGGGCCATTGAAGCCACCATTCACAGCCATGCTTCTTAAATTTAGCTTTGCCTGAAAGAAATAGCTAATACTGCAATTTAATTCCAAGGTATATAGTATTGTCTCATAATCTATGAAGAACTTCCTTAATTGTTTTAAGTGCAGTACGAGCAATTTCTCTTTGGTTAAGAAGTAATGCTTTGGAAGGACAGAGCTGAAATTCATTAACTCCCAATGGAAAGGACATGATGCCCTTTCTTTAGAGTGGCTGCTTTTTACCTCAAGCAAAATACATGCCTGGATGAACTGAGGAAATCATGTGAGTTGCACACAAGCAACGTCCTTGCTGTGAGATGAGGCACCTGTCCAAGGAGGTCAAATTCTGCTAAGGCATGGAAATTCACACCCCCGCTTCCCCATCTCCATCCACTCCATCCTTCCTGATATTTTGCATTATAAACTCTGCTCACATGTCTGTGGGCTCCTTCGCGTACACTGCACATGGTACAGCGTCCCCTCCAAAAAGCCCTTTTCAGAGATTTTCAGTGATGGATGCTCAGTGACGGCCAGTGTTTGGTAGTGTCAGGTATTCTCTTGATTCAGAAGCATGTCTTATAATATGATGGCCATTTGAACTGTGGAGATTGTCTGCACATGGGGATGGCCCGGCATCATTTCAGTACACAGAGAGGTCATGTGTCCGGAAAGGCAATTCCCATCTTTTATATGCACCTCTGGAAGACACATGCTATCCAATATAACACACCTTTTTTATGAAGAGGAGAATTGCCTGAATTTTCTCCCCAGGTTTTGAAGACGCCTTCTTATCAGCTCTCGCGGACTCAGCATGGTTGCCTGGATACTCAGTCTCTCTGAGTATTACACTGATTAAAGGGCAATTTAGACATTTAAAAAAAATCCATCATCCAGAAATATTATCAACCCTCCTGTACACTGATGTGTCAAGTGGCAGATTTAGCATTATATTTAAAGATGGTTTTTCAATAGGGTGAAATAAGAATGCCATTCACTGTTTCCTCAGCCCCCTTTCCATATATGTGCACTACATTTAGTGAGTCTTCTTTGGAGTAAAATCGATTCAATGGATTTTGGCAATGGAAGGGTGTGGGGAATAAGAAAAGCATGGGGTAAAAGTTTATATTTCATAAATTAAAGATGGCCAACAATTGTAGTGAAGTACTGGCCATCAAAATGGTAGTGAGGTTAAAAAAATAGAACATAAAAAGGGAAAATGCCTCAAATATCAACATTTTTGGAGGACGTTCTAAGGACTTATCTCAGGTGTTGTAATAACAGATACAGAAATCAGAGTCTATTCTGATTTAAAAAAAATTCAGGAAATAAAAATGCCTACCTATGATTCACACAGTTACACAATTCATTCTTATTGAAGTATAATTTGCATGCACTAAATTGCATGTATTTAAGGTGTGCAGTTTGGTAACCTCGGATATTTTCATAAATCTGTGACATAATGACCAATATCCCAACAGTAAGGCTAAAAAAGCACCCACAATTTTTCCCATAACCCTTTGAGGCCCTTCCCACACTTCTCAAGATGTCATCCCCAATATCCACAAATTCACCTTATCTTAATAGATTACTTGGTGTTTTCAAGAGATTTTACAAATGAAAGTATCAACTACTCATTTTTCTGACTTCTTCATTCAACATTATCATTTAGGATCATTTATGTTGCTGCTTCATTACTTCATTTCTTAATTGTTAAGAAACATTTCATTATAGGAACATGTCAAAACTTTGGATTTTTCCCCCTTTTCTTCTTGATGGCCCCTTGAATTGATTTCTCTTTTCTACTATTACAATTCAAGCTTCCATAGACAGCCACATTCTTTGCAAGGACATATGGTAAAATTAAGTTTCAATTTTATTATTATTATTTTAGCAGTACTGGAGGCAGAACCAAAGGCCTTGCACATACTTTGCAAGCACTCTACCGCTGACCTGCACCCCCAGCCCATTTTTTTATTTTTTAAGTTGAGACAGGATCTTGCTAAGTTGTACAGGCTGCCTCTGGCTCTGACCCTGTGATTCTCTTGCCTCTACCTCCTGAGTCCCTGAGATTACAGATGTATGCCACCGCACTTTGCTAAGTTTCAATTTGAAAGAAATTTGCAGACTATTTCCCACTGTTTTATAATACTACATTCCCAGAAGTAATATGTAGGAGTCCCTGCTGCGCCACATCCATGCCAATATTTCTTCTAGTCAATCATTTTAAAACTGTAGCCATGCTAATAGGAATGTGCATGGAGGCTGTAGGGTACATTACTTGAAGGACTAATGAATTTGAAGAGCTATTTTTTTTGTTACCAAGTATATTTGTTATGCTACCTCCAGTGGAGTTTCTGCTTAAATATTCTGCAAAATTATTGATGGTATTGTTTGTTCTCTGGTTATCATGGCTTGAGGGTTCTTTATATATGTCATCCTTTATTGTGGATACAAGTCCTCTGTCACATCTACCTTTGCAAATATGGTTCTAGGTCTTCTCTTTTCTCCTAATGGTTTCAAAGAACACTTCTTCACTTTGATTATATCTAATTTATCAATTTTTATTTTATTTATCATGCTTATCATGCCAAATGAAATTCACAAACTAGTTTATAAATTAAATGAGTAACGTCTCTGCTTTCTGAAAATTTTCATTGTTAGGTTTTAAAGTGAGATCTTTTATTTTTTTTATTTAGTTTTGTCTGAGTCCTTTCATTCCGGTATTCCACAGCTTTACTTAACTTTTAAATATACGAAATATTGCTATAATAATTGCTTCAACAACTTGGTCTGCTAATTTTAACTTGTGTGCCTGTTCTAGATGAATTTTGATTGATTGACTTTTATCCTAAATATGGACCTGTTTTCCTGCTTTTGTTTTTTGGTGGGCCTGATTATCTTTAATTGGCTTCCAGACTTTATGAAATTTTGTTTTGTTGGGTGCTGAATAATTTCATTTTATTGTAAATGTCCATGCACTTTATTTTAGGACACAGTTAAATTACTTGGCAAGATTTTGATTCCTTTGGATCTTGCTTTAAAAACTGACAAAATCAGAGCTTTTAATTTTAATCTATTTTGATCATCCCTCACAATGGGTACCAGGCCCTCTCATTACCCTACCCAGTGCCCCAAGAATTACAACATTGTCTAGACAGTTCGGGCTAGGGTTTAGCTCAGCTGGTAGAGTACTGCTCTGTACTCTCTGTGGCCCTGGATTCGATTCCTAGCACTGCAAAAATGGGAGAAGAACCTGGTGGTCCACTCCTGCAAATAATCCGAAAACAGTCAGCCATTGGAAACCCTGTGAATAGCAGAGAAGCACTGATAGAGTGCTGGGCATGGCACAGTTTTGCAGTGTTTTGTTCCGCTGTACACAGGGTTGCTATGAGCTGACCCCAACTTGATGGCACATAACAACAACTAATCTATCAGGGAAGGACAGTCACCATTTCCAGTCCTCAGTGAGTGCTGGATGCCATTCTAACCAATCTTCTGAAATGGCCATTTCTCCGTTTTGGGGTACTTTCTTCAACATGTGTGTAATTAGTACACTGCTGAATACTCAAGGATGACCTCCTGCAGGTACCCAGACCATCGCTCTCCTCATCTTTCCAGAACTCAGGCCTGTGAACTTTACCTGCTTTGGTCTTCTCAGTACTGCCAGTCTGCTGGTCTGTCCGTGGGTTGCTCTTCTCTGTTCCCTACTCTGACAATTCTCAGAAAGTAGTAAGCTTGGGGAATCATAGGGCACCTGGGTTGCCTGTCCCTTTGGCATCATCATTATCCTTAATTGACTACAATGCAGAATCTTGCAAAACATGTTTCATGCATTTTTCTTGGGTTTCATATATTCATTGTTTCAAGCATGTTATTAAATACAGTTTCCATCACTCCATCTTGGCCAGGAATGAATGTCTTCTCTATTTTTTCATTTTGACTAAAGAGAAATTCCTCTAATGAAATAGAAATGATTAACTCTCCACTTATAGTCACCAAAACCATCATAAGTGTTGCCTCTCTGAAATGTTGCCCTTCTTTTTTATACCAAATGATCCTACTGGTTATCTCAGGATAAATGTGATGCATTGCGAAGTAGGTCAGCTCTGCAAAAAGAACCGAATCAGTTACCTACAGAACACATACGTTTAATCCACAGGAATACTCAGGGAAGAACAGTGAGGAGCACAGCATTGAGGGCCAAGGATTGTAGGGAGGAAGAGAGAAGGAACAGAAACAGAGAAAACAGACATGACAAGAAGAAAAAGGACCAATAAGGGAAAAAAGAGAATTTTTTTCTTTTTGCTGCTTTTTATGTTGTTGTTAGGTGCCCTCAAGTCATGTCCAACTCATAGCCACCCTTGTAGTGTTTTCAATGGCTGATTGTTTCGGGATTGCCTCAGGAGTGGATTGCTGCATCCTTCTTCCATTTTTGTGGTGCTGAGAATCAAACTTGGGACCTCAGAGACTGCAGAGCGACGGTCTACCAACTGAGCTAAATCCCAGCCCCTTTCTTTTTATAGCTACTTTTAATTCAAGTAATTATTGTTGTTGTTGTTGTTGTTGTTGTTAGGTGCCGCCGAGTCGAGTCCGACTCATAGCGACCCTATGTACAGCAGATCGAAACACTTGCCGATTCTGTGCCAGGCAAACCATCTTATTTATGTTTAAGCCCATTGTTGCAGACACTGTGTCAATCCATCTGGTGGAGGGTTTTCCTCTTTTGCGTTGACCTGCCACTCTTCCAAACATGATGTCCTTCTCCAGGGACTGTTCTCTCCTGACTACATGTCCGAAATATGTAAGACGTAGTCTGGCCATTCTTGCTTCCAAGGAGCACTCTGGTTGTATTTCTTCTAGGACAGATTTGTTGGTTCTTTTGGCAGTCTATTCTATAGACATCTCCAGCACCACAATTCAAAAGCATCAATTCTTTTTCTGTCTCTCTTGTTCAATGTCCAGCTTTCACAACCATATGATGCGACTGAAAATACCATGGCATGAGTCAGACGCACCTTCGTCTTCAATGTGACATCTTTGCTTTTCAATACTCTAAAGAGGTCTTTAAACTTCTAAATTATTAAACATCCAAATTATTATTTATATTCCCAATATTTTGCATTTGCATGTTACCTTCACATTTCAATAATTTCTGAAAGGCAATATGGTAGTAGAAAAAAATTAGAAAATGAAGTGGGAGAGGGGATTCAATGGATTTTTCAGAATCACAAATTATTTTTTTTAATTTGTATATTTTGGTAAGAAGTTCCTAACTGCTAGATCTAAAAACATTGTATCATCTATTCAACTAGTTTATACTGAGTATATACTCATGCTCCTACCTCATATTACTTTATGTGGAATTCAATCTCTCCCCAATTGGTATTCAACAATCAGCCCAAGTCAAATGCTGAGGGGTTTTATTGTTGCTCCTGTTATTGTTTAGTTTTGTTTTATTTTGTTGTTGTTGTTGTTATATAATAAGCAAAATTACAAATATTCTCACAAAAGTCTGAAGTTCTGGGAAGATTCAGAACCTAATAAAGTATAACTATCTATGTTTATAATAAATTACTTTTTCAGGATCTCATCTCCTATAAAAATGAATAGTTACCAGGCTTGTTAAGTTCCCATGTGAATTATTTTATGCAATAATCCTCCATCAGAAGGATTTTAATATACTATTCACTTGACCTCAGGATTCAATTAGTATAAGTTGAAGTATCATTGTCAAAATAATCATAATTTTGAAATGAACTGAATTTAATTAAGCAATCATAGAAATGGATAGTTCCACTTTATAATATACAGCAGGGAAATAGGGACAATAAGGACCATTGGGTAAGGTTGTTTAAAGTTAGGCAATTCTCTTGGCCTCTATAGCACCTGGCTTAAGATAGGATTTCTTGCTATCAAAGAAGTTTGGGGATTGGATTCAAGAGAGATAAGCACCCGTAATTCTGAAAAATTCCCACATCTAGTTCCCTCACTTCTGTCTCTGGGAAAAAATCAATTTCCATTCTAAGAGATATAATTCATCTTCAAATTATACCATTAAACAATGACATTACAGATCAAGAAAGCACTGGTGATTTGTTGTTGTTGTTGTTGTTGTTGTTGTTGTTGCTGCTGCTGCTGTTGTTTAATTTGGTAAGAAGCTCCTTAATTAAAAACATGCAAGATATTAGGATCACAGTGTGGCAGAGTAGCTGTGGTTATTCTGAGAATGAGTCAAAAGTATTGACCTAAGAATTCAGTGACTCGAGGAGAGGATTTCTAATCTTATAGGACTATGTTTAGAATATTCTTCTTTACTAGCAGGAAGATTACCTTCATCACAAATCTCATGTAACATAAAACAGGAAAGACTCATTTAACCTTAGATAATGTAGTAAAAACAGAAGCAGCTGTCCAAAAGATTCAAAAACATTTTTAAGGCAGAAAGTTTCAGTCTATCAAAATAAGTCAACCTCTGGATTTAATTAACCACAAACATTCAGCCATTGGAAGGAAATGACTCTGGTTTTGAAGACCATCTATAGAAATACTTACTTGGAATAAGACATGCAATTTTCTCTTATTAGAGACAATGTTGAGATCAGACCAATTGGAGGATATACAGACTACAGGAAGAAAGGCATGGGGCACAAAAATAGCATCATTATTTGATCAACAAAAACAAATACATACACACATACATATATACACATGCATCAGAATTAGAGCCAAAATCACTAAGATGAAACAAAATGATGACTACTTCATATCAAACCTCCTTCAAATTTTGTACAGACGGATAAAATAAAAGCAAAATGAAACACAGAAATCTGACTACTCAGGCTGCCTCCAGTCTTGACCTCCTTCCCCTGCTTTCTTCACACTAGCACCTGAGTGGACTGTTTGCATTTATATAGAGAGACAAATGGAAGCCAGGAGCCTGTGGCCTGGGGCAAGAACCTAGGTAAACAGATCCCCACAGAATGCTGATGTGTTGGGCTTCCCTCATTTGCTATGTGCTTCATAAATTATACACTCAAAATTTTGAATCTGCACTTTAATTGTGGATTTAGTATTAATTTGCTATTTAAGTTAGAAAATACTGAGTTTGCCTCACATGCAGAGTAGAAAGAACGCACTCCCAAAAGAACACACACTCTGTTCTTCTCAAGCTTAAGGAAGTGAAGAAAAAACTTGAGGCTCAAGTGACAATAGTGCAGGATTCTACAGGGAAAATATTAAATAATGCAGGAAACATCAGAAGAAGATGGAATAAACAGAGCCATTATACTCAAAAGAATTGGTGGATGATCAACCATTTCAAGAGGTTGTGTATGACCACGAACCAATGGTCCTGAAGAAAGAAGTAGAAGCTGTCTTGAAGGCATTGGTGAACCATTAGGGTTCAGGAATTGATGGAGTATCAATTGAGATATTTCAGCAAACAGATCAGCATCTGACATGCTCTCTTGTCTATGCCAAGAATCAGAAAACAGCTATCTGCCAATTGACTGGAAGAGATCCATATTTGCGCCTATTCCCAAGAAAGGGGATATAACCAAATGTGGAAATTATTGAATGGTGTCACTAATATTTCAGGCAAGTAAAATTTTGTTAATGATAGTTCAGAAGTGACTGCAGTAGTATATTGACAGGGACCTGCTGGAAAATCAATCAAAATTCAGAAGAGAGCATGGAACCAGGGACATCATTTCTGACATCAGATGGATATTGGCCAAAAGCAAAGCCTACCAGAAAGATGCCTATATATGTTTTATTGACTATGCAAAGGCATTTGATTGTGTGGATCACAATAAATTATGTGTAACATTGCAAAGAATGAGAATACCAGAGCACTTAATTATACTCATGAGGAAACTGTACATGGACCAGGAAGTAGTCATTCAAACAGAACAAAAAATTGTTTCTTTGTTTAAAGTCAGGAAAGTCACGCATCAGGTATGTATCATTTCACTGTACCTCCTCAATCTCTATGTTGAGCAAATAATCCAAGAAGCTGGACTTCATGAGGAAGAATGAGGTATCAGGATTGAAAGAAAATTCATTAAGTACTTGTGTTATGCAATGACACAACTATGTTTGCTGTAAGTGAAGAAGATTTGAAACATTTATTGATGAAGTTCAGCGAACATAGACTTCAGTATGGAATGTGCTTCAATATCAAGAAAACAAAAACTCTTACAACTGGGTCAGTAAAATACTTCATAATAAATGGAGAAAATATTGAAGTGGTCCAAGATTTTACATTACTTGGTTCTATACTCAGCACCCATGGAGGTAGCAGTCAAGAAATCAAAAGACACATTGCATTGGGGAAAGCTGTTGCAAAAGACTTCTTTAAAATGTGAGAAGTAAAGATGGCACATTGAAGACAAAGGTGTGCCTGACTCATGCCATGGTATTTTTAGTTGCATTGTATGCTTGTGAAAGCTGGACAGAGCATAAGGAGGCAGGATAGGAACTGATGCTTTTGAATTATAGTCCTGAAGATCAATATTGAATATACCGTGAACTGCCAAAAGAAGCAATAGATCCATCCTAGAAAACGTGCAGCAAGAGTGATCCTAGGAGGTGTGGATAACTATACTGCATCTTATGTATTTTGGACAAGTTGTTAGGAGGAACCAATCTCTGGAGAAAGACATCATGTTTGGGAGAGTGGCAGGTCAAAAAATAAAAAGGAAGACCCTCAACTAGATGGAGATAGATTGACACAGTGTGTACAACAGTGGGCTTAAACATAAAAAAAGATCATAGGCATGGCACAGTGTTGGGCAGTGTTTCATTCCGTTATACATAGGATTGCTATGAGTTAGACCTGACTTGAAGGCAACTAATAAAACCATCACCACCTATGTTTGTCATATGTAGCCTTTATTATATTAAAGTATGTTCCTTCTATTCCTGGTTTCTTCAGGGCTTTTGTCATGGAGGGATGTCAAACTTTGCAAAAGGCTTTTACTGCATCTATTGAGATGATCATGTGGTATCTGTCACTGATTCTACTGATGTGCTGTATTTCAGTTGTTGGTTTGGGTATGTTGAATCAACCTTGCATAGCTGGAATGAAGACCCCTTGGTTATAGTGTATGCTTTCTTTCAGTTGATGCTTTATTTGATTTGCAAGTATTTTATTGGGGATATTTGCATCAATAGTCATCACATAAATTGGTCTGTAGTTTTCCTTTTTGTTTCATCCTTATCTGGCTTGGGTGCCAGGGTGATACTGGCTCTGTACAATAAATTTGGAAGTATGCCTTCCTTTTCTATGTCTTGGAATAGTATGAAGGGGATAGGTATTAATTCTTCTTTAAAGGTTTGATAAATTTTGACTGCGAATCAGTCAAAACCTGGGATTTTCTTTGCAGGGAAGTTTCTTTAATACTGTCTCAATTTCATTACTTGCTATAAGCGTGTTTAAATTATTTATGTCCCCTGGATTTAATTTTGGTAGGTTATAAGTGTTAAGGAATTTATCCATTTCTTCTGTGTTTTCTTTTCTAGGGGATACAAGTTCTTAAGTGATAGTTGATGGTCCTTTGTATTTCATTGGTATTTGTTGTTACAAACCCTTTTTCATCTCTTATTTATTTGCATTTGCATTCTCTCTCTCTCTCTCTCTCTCTCTCTCTCTCTCTCTCTCTGTGTGTGTGTCTCTCTATCTCTCCCCCTCCCTCTCTCTCTCTGTCCCTCTCTTTGTCTTAGTTTGTCAATTGTCAATATACTTTCTTTTAGCTCCAGCTATAAAAACGTGGTAGGGAATTCTCATCATAGAATGATTTCTGGCTTAAAGCTCAATTCAGAATTAAAATGAGGGAGAGTGCACCATGGCAGCCAATGAATCATTATGTTAACAGAATTCCCTGAGGCCTGAAATGGCTTTCATCAAGGACAGTGACTTCATCCACAAGACTTCATTTAAGAGGTCATGCTTCCTGCAATCACCACAGCTGGGAAAGTGAAAGGCTGTGTCAATGCAGTCACTCTTTACCTGTGGGTTGAGAAGAGGACAGATATGGATGGTGGGGGATGTGACATACATTCCTGTGACAATTACAGAATGGGTTTTGAAGATTCTCTCAGGTCGGACCATGTGCGTGGGAGCAGGCATTTCCCCTTTCCTTACATGGGAGGGTGTTCAGATAGGCACATGCCACATGAGGTTTTATAATCCTGATATTTAGATAGCTTTTTCTCCTCAAAGTTTATGTTCATTTTTGGATTAAGATCATAAACTTGGGTGGAAAGTATAGCTCAACTGTAAAGTGTAGCATGTGTAGGTTCTAGTTTAAATCCCTATCACCTCAAAATAACAACAAAAACAACAATAATAATAAATAGTAAACTTTAGAAACCATTATTAAATAGAAGAGAGCAACAGATAAAATGTCCATAAAATTCTGTCTTCAATTTAGGATTAAATATTGGACCACAAAGTAAAAATGAAAGATTAATAAATAGACTTCCTGCTTAAATTATAGATATAGGTCATTTTCAACATAATTTTGTCTGTCGTGTAATGCATGAAGCATACCATTTCTTTAAATTTATACTATATACACATATGTTGTTGTTGTTGTTGTTGTTGTTGTTGTTGTTAGGTGCTATCGAGTTGGTTCCAACTCATAGTGATCCTATGTATAACAGAAAAATATACTCTGACACTGTGCCATGCCCAGCATTGTGTCAGTGCTTCTCTGCTATTAATTGGGTTTTCAATGTGGGATTATTTCCAGATTATACTGGGGAGTTGGCTGCCAAGTCCTTCTCACATTTATGCGGTGCTTGGAGATCCAAATTAGGGTCTCAGAGAGCACAGAGCAGCAATCTACCAACTAAGCTAAACTCCAGCCCTAAATATGCACACATATATACATATATATGGGAGAAGGACCCAGCAACCCACTCCCAAAAATCAATCTGCCATTGAAAACCCTATGAACAGCAGAGAAGCACTGACAATAGAGTTTCCCCTGTTGTATGTAGGGTCACTATGAGTCGGATACTGACTCGATGGCACTTAACAACAACAATAACAATACATATATATACACACACAAGTTTATACATTTCTCTTGGAAGAGAGAAATATATCCTTCTCAATAAGGAAGGAGGATAAAGAGAATCCAAAGATAACTATACTTATAGGACTTTATTTATGATGCAGCTGAATAAAAACAAAGATGTCACTGATAATAAAAAGTACGATTTATGCCAGTTAGAGTTTATAAAAGAAAAACAATGAACAGTAGTTTAAGATAAACATGGTGTTTTGTTTTCCTTAGCTCATTAAATTTTCAAAACAATTCTGGGAGGTAATGATTTCTTCCCTCTTTAGCTGATGAGCTGACCAATTTCAGGAAGTCAAATACAAATGCTGTTGGGTAGAGCGTCCATTCACAGCAAATTCAAATATTTGAATCTTGAAATTCCAGCTCCCATGCCTTTGCTCCTTCTACCCTATTGGATTCTATGTGGAAGGTTAAGCTTTATCATAGCTCCCATGTGACTAGATGAGCTATTGATCGGTGTGCCTCCGGTTCACTGTAGGAGCACGCTGTGGGAATGTAAACCAGTTTCCCAGGCTGACTGGGTTCTGGGAAATTTCTTAAGGATCTGGAGTTGAAGGAGCTGCTGTCTAAATCACCCAGAGATCTGCACTGTATTCTCTGTTACTTACTGTCATTGTCCATGATGTCTTAAATTCCGAACACACTAAAAAATAAAATGAAAAAAATCAACAAAAATTAAAATAAAAGGTAACCGTTTGTATGCATTCATTCCTTCATTCATGTATTATTTATTTATTTGTTTACTTATGTATTTATTTGCCAGACTGTGGTGATTAAACTCAGCTGCATTCTCTGCAAGTGCTCTACCACAAAGCCATACCCTCAGCCCTTTTTTAATCATGAGGCTTCCTGCTCAATTGTGCAGTCTGCCTTTGGTCTCAGACTTGCAATCTTCCTGCCTCAGCCTCCTGAGTTGCTGGGACTATAGGCATCCTACAGAGCCTAGGGTTTTTATGTTTATTACTATACCTTATTTACTTGACTGGCCTTGTTTTTATCCACAAATTCATTTGAAGATCTCCTTAGTACACACACATACACACACACACACACACAAACACACACACGATAACGTGTTATAGCCTCAAAAATCTACAATCTCTTTAAAAATTGTGACAGAGTTTTATAACTTTATAAGGTTAAATAAAGATGTCCTATGCACTGGAAATAAGTATTGTAATGAAGAAAGAATGTCTGCTCTTAAGATCCAGCATCAGGAGGAAATGGCAGATGCTGGTCAGAGAGTACAAAGAAGGAGATAAGTAGGATGAATAACTCTAGAGGATCTGAGGCACAGCATGAAAATTGTGTAGTTGTTAGGTGCCATCCAGTGAGGTCCAACTTATAGCAACCTGAGCCACACCCTACTAGATGGCACCTAACAACAAAAGTGCACAACAGAATGAAACACTACCCAGCACTGTGCCATGAACACAATCTTTTTATGTTTGATCCCATTGTTGTAGACACTATGATTCTTCTCTTTCTGAGTCATGCCACATCAGCTACTGGAAGTCCCAGGGGCTTTACTCCATTACTATCAATAAGGTTGACTCTGCTTTGAGGAGGCAACTCTTTCCCAGTCATATTTTGGATGCATTCTTGCCTGGGGTGCTTATTTTCCACTATATTTGACTGTGCTTCTCTGCTATTCATAGGGTTTTCAATGGCTAGTTGTTCAGGAGTGGGCTACCAGATCCTTCTCTCTAGTCTACCTTAGTCTGAAATCTTAGATGGAACCTGTCCACCATTTGTGGCCCTGCTGGTATATGAGATAACCGATGGCATAGCTTTCAGCATTACAGCAACACACAAGCCACACAGCATGACAAGCAGACAGACCCATGCTGGGTATGGGGTATGAAAACTATAAGCAATAAAATTGTATTGTATTTGTAATTCATGCTAAATAATAGATATTAGTTGTGCTTGCAAAAAATCAAATACAAATGTGTATCTACGTGGATGATGCATGTTAACTTACATCACTGTAATAACCTTTTTACTATCTCTACATATCCCATACCATCATGTTGCATATCTTAAATATAAATACATATATTTTTAAACATATAAAATCAATCACAGCAACTGTTTTTTATGGATTGTCAAAATAAATCAAATTGTCACTAAGGGTGTCTAATGAGATTATGAACAAACACAATGTTTAATGATTTCAGTAGGTGAAAAATATCCAAAGCGCTTAATTGACAGAATCTACTTCAGAAAATCCAAAACTTAAGCAAATCTTACAACTTTTAATTACTAAATGCTAAATTACACAGAGTGACTCTATTCTTTGCCTTCAATGTATGATACCTATAAATATTTTTTATTGGACATTTTTAATGTACACTTTAATGTGATTCATTCTGACTTGCTTTTCATTGTGGCATTTACATATATGCATTTTGATGTACATTATTCATATAGGTTCCCCCTTACCTTCTTGTATGCCTCCCCCCACCACCCTCCCCAAATAAGTCTTCTCTATCATTTACTAGATAATAATTTTCTATATGTACTTGAGTCCCAGTTCTGTTTAAGATAGAAATTTTTCCTGTAGTGAACTTTGTTCTTATCTTGTCAGAACAATTGCATGCATTTTCTAGACCATTTATATTGACACCATTCTTAGCTTTTTTTTTCCATTGTATTTTGATCCGACCATTGAATAGGATGTTTCCTCCTTATAATTTTGATTCAATTTACACATATGAGTGAGAACATGTGGTGTTTCTCTTTCTGAGCTTGGGTTTATTCACTTAAAATAATTTTGTCTAATTGCATCCATTTTGCTGTGAATGACCTTATTTCATTTTTCTTGATTGCTGAGTAGTATTCCATCATGTATATGTACCATAGTTTTTTATCCATTCTTCTGTTGAAGGGCACTTTGGTTGATTCCATATCCTTGCTATTGTGAAAAGTGCAGCATTGAACATGGAGATGCAGGTGTCTCGGTGGTATGATGACCCATCTTCCTTTGGGTAAATTCCCAGTAGTGTTATAGCTGGGTCACACGGTAGATCTATTTTCAGTTTTTTAAGATATCCCCATATTGATTTCTACAGTGTCGGGACCAATTTACAGCTCCACCAACAATGTAATAGTGTTCCTTTTTCACTGCAAACTCACCAGCATTTGTTGTTATTTGTTTTATTGATCTTGGCCATTCTTACTCGTGTAAGGTGAAATCTCAGAGTTGTTTTCATTTGCATTTCCCTAATGACTAGGGATACTGAGCATTTTTTCATGTGTTTCATGGCTTTATGGACCTCTTCATTTGAGAACTGTCTACTCAATTCCTTTGCCCATTTGTGTATTGGGTTATTTGTTTTTGTGGGAGTTTTTTTCTTGAGTTCTTTATAAATTCTAGTAATTAGACCTTTATCTGATGTATAAAATGTGAAGATTTTTTTCCCATTCCATGGGGGTTTCCTTGACTCTGTTGATTGCTTCTTTTGCTGTGCAGAAGCTTTTTAATTTCATGTGATCCCATTTATCTATTCTTGTTGCAATTTCTTGAGCAATTGGAGTCCTATTAAGGAAATACTTTCCTATGCCTATATGATGGAGCGCATTGCCTATCTTGCCTTCTATAAGTTTTAAAGTTTCTGGTTTTATGTTGAGATCTTTTATCCATTTTGAGTTAAATCTCATGTATTTTGAGAGATGCGGGTCCACATTCATTTTTCTGCATGTGGATGACCATGTTTCCCAGCACCATTTGTTGAAGAGGCTGTCCTTTTTCCAGTTTACTTGCTTTGCTCCTTTGTCGAAAATCAGGTGGCTATAGGTGTGTTGAGGTATATTTGGGTCTTCTATTCTGTTCCAGATGTCTTCAGGCCTATTTTTGTGCCAGTACCAAGCTGTTTTTGCAACCACTGCCCTGTAGCATAGTTTGAAGTCAGAGATTGTGATTCCACCTGCATTACATTTGCAGCTTAAAAGTGTTTTGACTATATGTGGTATTTTGTGGTTCCATATGAATTTTTGGATCATTTTTTCTATTTCTGTAAAGTCAGTCAGTGGAATTTTAATGGGTATTGCATTAAATCTATAGATTGCTTTTGGCAGGGTAGCCATTTTTACTATATTCTCCCTATCCAGGAGCAAGGTAGGCCTTTCCATTTTTCAGTGTCCTCTGTTATTTCTTTCTTTAATGTTTTGAAATTTTCCTTGTAGAGATCTGAAGGGTCTTTGGTTAGATTGATTCCAAGGTATTTAACTTTCTGGTGGGCTATCATGAATGGTAGTTTTCCTGAAATTTCCTTCTTTTCCTGTTTGGAATTGGTGTAAAGAAAAACTATTGATTTTTGTGTGTGAATTTTGTAGCCTGCGACTTTGCTAAAGGAGTTAATTAGATCCAGAAGTTTTCTGGTTGAGGTTTTGGGGTCTTTCAGGTACAAGTTCATATCATCTGCAAATAAGGATAATTTCACCTCTTCCTTGCCAATCTGTATCCCTTTGATTTCTTTCTCTTGTCTCATTGCCCTGGCCAGGACTTCAATTACTATGTTAAATAGAATAGGAGAGAGAGGACCTGCTTGTCTTGTTCCAAATCTAAGAGGAAATGGTTTCAGCTTTTCTCCGTTTAATATAATGTTGGCTGTGGGTTTGTCATAAATGGCTTTTATGAAATTAAGGTATTTGACTGTTATACCTATCTTCTCCAGTGTTTGTTATCATGAAATGCTATTGAACTTTGCCGAAGGCCTTTTCAGCATCACTTGAGATAATCATGTGGTTTTTGTTTGCCAGTTTCCTGATATTCTGGATTACATTAATTGATTTCCATATGTTAAACCAGCCTTGCATCTGTGATATAAATCCCACTTGGTCATGGTGAATAATCTTTTTTATATGATGCTGGATTCTGTTTGCCAGAATTTTATTAAATAATTTTGCATCTAGATTCATAAGGGAGATGGGTCTGTAATTCTCTATCTTAGATGAATCTTTTCCTGGTTTAGGTGTCAGGGTGATGGTAGCTTCATAGAATGAATTTGGGAGTGTTCCCTCATTTTCTACTTTTGTAATAATTTGGGGAAGACAGGTATTATATCTTCTTTAAAAGTTTGGTAAAATTCTGCTGTGAATCCATCAGGACCTGAGCTCTTCTTTGTTGGGAGACTTTTAATTACCTTTTCTATTTCCATATATGTAATGGGCTTGTTTAAGTCAGTTATGTCTTCTGGGGTTAGCTTTGGGAGGTCATATGTGTTAATAAATTTGTCCATTTCTTCTACATTTTCATATTTTTGGGAATACAATCTCTCATAGTAATCCCTGACAATTTTCTGTATTTCATTGGAGTCGGTGGTTATGGATCTGTTGTCTTTCATAATCCGTACTATGTTGGATTTTTCCTTTTTCTATTTCATGAGGTTAGCCAGAGGGGTGTCTATTTTATTAATCTTTTCAAAGAACCAGCTCTTAGTCTTATTAATTTTTTTGAATTATCTCTTTGGATTCTAATTGAGATATTTCTCCCTTTATATTTGTAATTTCCTTTTGGGTGTTCCTTTTAGGCTTGATTTTTTGTTGGTTTTCTAGTGTCTTAAGATGCATCATTGGGTCATTTATTTGGCTCTTCTTTATTTCATTGATGAAGGCACTTAATGCTACAAACTTTCCTCTTAAAACTGCCTTTGCTATATCCCATATGTTTTCGTATGATGTGTTTTCATCATCATTTGATTGTAGGAATTTTTTAAATTCCAATTTGATTTCATCAACAATCCATGGGTCATTCGGCATTGTATTATTTAGTCTCCATGAGTTTGTAAAGTTTCTGGAATTATTCTTGCTCTTGAGCTCCAATTTTATCCCATTGTGATCTGATAAGGGACAGGAGATAATTTCTACTTTTTTGTATTTGTTGAGGGAGTTCTTATGGACTAGCATATGATCTATCATAGAAAACTTTCCATGTCGAGCTGAAAAGAATGTGTATTCCTCATCATGTGGATGAAATATTCTGTATATATCTGTGAGATCCAACTGGTTTAGGGTGGAGATTTGATTTGATATTTCTCTGTTGATTTTTCATTTTGATGACCTTTCTCTTGATAAAAGTGGGGTATTGAAGTCTCCCATAATTATTGATTCTGGTCCAATAAAGTTCTTTATATTCCATAAAGTTTGTCTTATAAAGCTAGGTGCCCCTATGTTTGGGGCATAAATATTAAGTAGCGTTATTGATTCTTGATCGATTGTTCCTTGTATTAAAGTGTAATGTCTTCCTTTGTCTCTTCTAATTAGTTTTGGAATGAAATTTAATCTATCTGAAATTAGTATTGCAACACCTGCTTTCTTTTGTTGCCCCCCTGCTAGGTATACATTTTTCCAGCCCTTAACTCTCAGTTTATTCCAGTCTTTGTGAGTTAGATGAGTTTCTTGAACACCACATATTGATGGTTTGTGTTTTTTCATCCAATTAGCCAGTCTCTGTCTCTTAATTGGCAAGTTAAGACCATTTACATTAATAGTGATTATTAAGTAGCATTTATTGTTATATACCCAATCATTACCTGTTACTGATTTATAAATCATGTTTGCTTTGGTCCGTTCTTGGGTTGCACTCATTTCAGCTAACCGGTTCTTTGTTTTCCTTTATAGGGTGGTCTTAACTCTCCTGGATGTGGTAATTGATTTACAATCCTCTCCAGTGCTGGTTTTGTGGTTGCATATCCTTTAAAAGCATCAATGTCATTAAATGTCTTACACTCCTCATCTATTTTCAAAGATAATTTTGCTGGATATATTAGTCTTGGCTGGAGATTTTTGTTTTGTTTTGTTTTGTTTTTAGGATTTGAATCACCTGTGTCCATTCCTTTCTAGCTTTCAATGTTGACATGGAGAAGTCTGCAGTAATTTTAATAGGTTTTGCTTTATAAGTAATAAGGGGTTTCTGTCTTGCTGCTTGCAGGATAGCTTCCCTGGTCTCTAATGACAGCATGCGAGCAATGCTGTGTCTTGGGGATGATCTACTTAAGTTGGCCTTCAAAGGAGTCCAGAATATCTCAGTGTTGTATATATCCATTTCGTGTACTATCTTTGGGAAGTTTTCCTTCAGGATATCCTTTACTAGATTTTGAAGGCCTCCAGTGGATCTTTCTTCTCCTTCAGGGATGCCCTGAATTCCTAAGTTTCATTTTTTTCATTCTATCTGAGTTCTCCTGGAAATCTTTTTTTACTACCTTTATCATTGATTCCATTTCTGACTGTATTTAAGTTCATTTATGGCATCTTCAGAATCAGAAATCCTCAGCTCAGATTCATCCAATCTCGAGGAAAAGGATTCTTTAGCCAAGTTCAATTCAGTTAACTTGGATTATGTTTCAAGGAGAGTTGCTTGGTTTTTCCTTATCATTTCTAACTGGGATGATAGAACGGATTCCAAGTTAGATACCTTCTTTTCAAGGATTTCCAGGGTGCTTGTGGTATTCATTTTAATTTTGCTTAGCATGTTTATAACCATGACTCTGAATTCTGAATCAGAGATATATAAGAATTGAGTCCTTGGAGTTATTTGTTGGGGGGCTTTGCTCTGTGGGGCCTTCAGATCTATCCTGCCCCTTTGTGTTTTTTGAAGGTTTACTTTGTTTTCCCATAATATGTTCTGGGAAGTAGAATTCCTCTCTCCTGAATGCACAGAACTTCTCCCTCTGTTATTCGTTTGAGATTGTGTGGTGCTGAATCTCTGGTGCTTATTTGAGCTTATAAACTGGGTATATTCTCAGCTTTTTGGTCTGTGTGGTTCTCTCTTTAGTTCACCAGCCCAACTCCAAAGAGGCTAAGGGCTAGGGATGCGATAGATTTTGTTTCTCCTCTGTAGAGTGAGAAAGGGGGGAATCTGGTGACAGAAGAGGGGGAAAGAGGAGGTAGAGGACAGAGGCTAATAGGAATAGCTGTCAAAATTAAAATTAAGGTTAAGACTTAAGGGTAAAATAATTAATACAAAGACATATATATATAGCTTAAGAAAAAGAGAAGGAGAATAGAAAGAGAGAAGAGAGTAAACCAAGAAAGGAAGAAAATAGACATGAAAAAAAAAGAAAAATAACTCATGCATACACGCTCCCACCCACATATAAAATCGCTTGTAGTCAGGTGCGGTGGTATACACCTGCAATCCCAGTGGCTTGGGGGATGGAGGCAGGAGGACCGTAAGCCCGAAATCACAGGCAGCCTGTGCAGCCCAGCAAGACCCTGTCTCAAAAAGTAAAAAATATGGGCTGGGGGTGCAGCGTGGCGGTCCACACCTACAAAGCAAGTAGGTGCAAGAACCTGGTTTCAAACCCCCGTACAAAACAACAAAAACAAACAAACAAACCAAAAAAAAAAAACAAGAAACAAAATTAAAAAAAAAAAACAACCATGCATACACACTCACACACACATATAAAAACACTTGTAGTCAGGTGTGGTGGTGCATGTCTCCAAACCCAGCGGCTTGGGGGGTGGAGGCAGAAGGACCACAAGCCCGAGATCAGAGGCAGTTTGCTCAACCCAGCAAGCTCCTATCTCAAAAAGGAAAAAATATGGGCTGGGGGCGCAGCACGGCGGTCCAGCACCTACAAAGCAAGCAGGTGTAAGACCCTGGATTCAAATCCCCATCCTAAAGAAAAAGAAAAAAAGAAAAGAAAAAAACCCTTGTATGTTCTTGCAGGTGGAATCTGCACTGTGGACATGCAGTTCCACCAGGTGAAGTTGATACTGCAGGAAGCAGTGCTCCCTCCAGAACTCAGGATGGCAGTGTTTTCACACAATCTGCAGGAGCAGTCTGTCTTAGTCTATAGAGATTTTGCCAATTACATAGAAAATGGCGGATTGCCCCACAATGTCCTGGGTTTAAGTGGGACACCGAATGACCAAAGAGATGGTTCCACG